>VYZQ01017868.1:0-17202 GCA_013400655.1 Mystacornis crossleyi
AGGGATGTCAACCCATGACAGTCAGGAAATATTAGAGGATAATGTAACGAGGATGGCAGTGAGAAACATGTTTCTCTCTTCCATTCTAAGCTGTGGCTCATGTTGGAAACGTGTTTCTAGCCTCAGATGGAGTTCTTTGGTCAGAATTACCTTCTCACAGCAGGACTCTAAACCCAAACCAATTGTAAGTGGGTCAAAGACAGTGAGATCATGAACTGCCGTGGGTGTAAGTGATCCCACCCTCATCTGTAATTTCAGCTCACAGCTCTTCGAGAGATGCAAGAGTTTGTGGGAAAGATCAGTTTGGATAAATGAAGGGCTGAACTGACAGTTCAGAAGAAGAAGAGATGGGGGTAGGCTACCATGTGGGCACAAGCTGGGAGAAGGTGATACTTGATACTTGTTAAAAAAATTTGTTTGGAAATTCCCAGCAGGAGCACCTCAAATGGCTGCAACTCTGGTCGTGAGAGTAACAGTTGTCCTGGGCATTCTCAAGCAGTTAAACTAGGCAGGATACATTTTGAGGGAAAAGGTTTGTGCAGGGTTCACTCGTGTCTTTGAAGTCACTGTCTGGAGAGGCTTTCTCAGCTCTGCTCTGCCTATGCCTGGCAGTGAGTCTTGGGTTTCTGACAGCTTCTGTCATGCGACACTTAAAATATTGTTATGTACCAAGATGAATACATTCTATTCGTACAGAGCCAAAAGTTTTATCATAATCTTAACTTAATCAGGACATAATAAATTTATTATTAGTTCAGTTGCAATGATACTAACACTTATAATCCAGATTAATACAGAAAAATCCTTATTAGTAATAATGCTCTTAGAACTGTACAAAGAGAAATTGCAGTATCTAATCCTCCTCTCCAGTGCTATCCTCACCTTCTGATGTCCCTGAGCCTTGTGGCTGGTGGCACCAACCTCCTCAAGCAGAGAGGTGATGGCTTGTGTCTGTGAGTCATCAGTGTCCTGAGTTGTCACCAAGAGAAGCACAAAATTTGTGGTGGTTGTCTCTTCCTCCTCAGGCCTGCAGTCTGCTTGGGGCTATTTTTTATGTTTTTTTCTCATTACACTCTCTGTCCTCCTTAGTAGTTTCCAGGTGAAGTTTAAAAGTTGCACAAGAGCTTTCCCCAGCCTCAATTAACATAAAGGGCTGTTTCTTGTTATGCAGTGACTACCTATGCTTGCCATTTTACCCTATATGGTAACACAGAGATAACGTCAGAACAGGTTATACTGAAGTTATTTGACCACTGGCAATTGTTAATGTAAACTAACACCAGCACAGGTCAAGATAAGCCTGGAGACATGCTGAGATGCCAAAGCTTGTGTCTTTCACCAACAATTTCAAGAATTATATTTACTGGGCTATATCAGTGTTTTGACAGATGCGGACTCCAAATATTTTTGCATCCTGTGGCTGCAGGAGGAGACTCCGAAACACAAGAAGCCATCATGTGCAGGGGTGACAGGACCCTGCTTAGTGACACACCATTGTTTATGTGCTCAGTTGAAAGCGTCACCTCTGCATGTGGGATGAGAACTGGTGGGGTGTTTTTTTGTCGTCCCAGGATAGAAGGAGTTTTTGTATATTCCTGGCTCTATCCATCCTTTTTCCCATTGTATGTTTGTTCTGTTGAGGTTGTACTGTATCTGAGAGAAGGACCATATTTGTTTCTCTTTTCTTTCTTCTTTTACTGACATCTGTGACTTTGATTTCAGCCTTTAGTCTCTGGGGTGGCTGGAGACAGTCAATGCAGCTCATATTTCTGCAAAGATTTTTGTAATGAGCAATGCTGTCAAGCTTTCCTTGGGAATGATGAAGAGAGACTCAGGGCTCTTTTCAAGCCCAGAAGGAGTTTTCCCCATTTTCATTAACATGAAAAAATCAGAGAGATGCAAAAATTTTTTTGTTTTAATTGTTTTTTTTAATACACTACCCTATGCCTTATATTATGGTTGTCTACAGAGTTGGGCCTACTGCAGCTAGTGGTCAGCATAGACATCCTGAAGTTGTCTGAGTGGGTGGGTGTGCACTTGCTTTTCCCCGGGATGTCAGTCCTTCTCCAGTTCCAGGGGCAGCAGAGGATGTCAGTCCCTCACGGGAGTGGCTTCCCGAAGGCAGAGGTGCTGCTGCCACCTCTTGGAAATGGGAATAAGGGACGAGCCCAGCATGGAAAGCACTGTCATGGTGAACCGGAAGAGGCCAGCGTGTGGGAAGTATGGGCTGGTCGCCTCTTAATTTTGGTCATGCCTTTCACATATAAGCTGTGCTGTGGTGAAGGCCAAAGATCTGAAACAGGTGTGAATGTTGATCTTGTCTAGATCCTCAAACAGCACAAGATCATCCGTATAGGCATTTCATTTCCAAAGGATATTTTTTCAGTTCAGGATTTAAATGGTGTGTGGTGTGGCCCTCTGCAGTTTCCAGGGACAGCTGTACAGCCATGTAATGAAAGCCGTCTTTCTGAAGCTATTACTGCCTCTAAAATGCTATTAAAATTCTTCACTGCTATATGCATTACTTTCATTATGATAAATGGAGGGGTGGAAACCAGGTTGCTTTAAAGTCACATTAAGATCTGACCTGTTCTCTATGTAACTACAATCATGACTTTCTGTTCTTTGCTATCTCGGTTCTTAAGTGGTGCTTATCAGCATAATATCTGTGTGCTATCTAGGAATGCATTAAGCAACAGATGTTACATGTTTAGTTCCCATCCTGCTCATGGGAGAAAAGTATGTGTAATTATATTGTTTTGTTTGAAATGCTCATTGCAGCAAGTCAGTCTCTCCCTTGCTTTTTCACAGCGGCACACGTGCAGACACACATGTATGCTCTCCTTTTAAGCTCGTGGAGGTACACCAGGAGGCAGGGAGACTTCTGATGGCTTTTAGTTATGGGGAAGTTTTGCTCCACAGTGTGGCTGCCCCTACACAGACTCTTCCTCCTACAGAGGAGGATAGAGTTCATTACTGCTCAAAGAAGAAACACCAAGGGCAGCCTTGATCCTGAAGCCACAGGCTCTTTTAGACAGTTTGGTCTCCTGCTACCAAGACCTTTGCAAACAGGGAGTGGAGGTGATTTGCTGCTCTCTGGGAGTGTGGTGGCAGCTCATAGCAGCTCAGGATTCAGAGGGAGCCTACCACAGTCCAGGCTTATCCAAGAACTGATCTTTTTTTTAAAGAATAATGGCTCAGAGAGGGGAAAGGAAGGCTCCTTTCCTTGCTGCACATTGCTCTCTCCAGGTGGGAGCAGCAATGAATGTTTTCTGAACTGGGAAGGGCAGGTCAGATTTGGAGGTGCTGGGCTAAAACTTTATGAGGAGTGTAGGTGACCTCACTGCTTGAACTAATCCTTGATTCTCTGCGATTTGCTCTGCAACAGGAGGTGATAATTCACTACATTAAGTAGCAGTTCATGACAGAGTCTGATGACACCAGGACTGACAAAACCAGCAAACCTCCCTGGAGACCTCCTGACAGCTTGAGGAGGCAAGTTCCCCAGCAGGCAAGAGGAACTGTGTAGAATGCTCTACTCTCTTGGTCATCAAGACGTTTTTCTGAAGGACACAGACTGGGTTCAGGAGTTGGTGTCCAAATCTCTCTCCAGTACCTTCTGTACTGTGGTTCTCTCTTGGCTAGCCAGGGGAAAGTGCTGACCTCTCCTGTTCAGGTCACCACCACCTGAGAAGGTCATGAAGGCCTGCCCATGAGTCTTCTGGTCAACCCTCTAATGAATTACTTCATCCCAACCTGATTAATTTTATGAACATCTCATGATACTCAGAAATGGCCTGAAAATACGTATAGCTGTGACACTCATTTAGGGAAATTGCTGGTGAATAGAAAGTAGAGGATGTGACTTTCACTGTGACAAAATGGGACTGAAGTTGGAAAACACAGGGTCTGGCTCAGCTTGTGAGTCATGTCTGTGTGTTATTCATCTGGGGTGGTCAGATAGAGAAGGTCCTGGCACATCCAAGTCACCAAGTGTTCCAAGGATTAAAACATGACAACTTGGTGGCAAGACAGAGAGTGCTGCAGGACTGCATGCCCAGCATGGATTAATTTCCTGGACAATCCCACACGACATGTGGGGTTGATTTTCCTTCCCTAATCATAGACAGAAGGTAGTGCAAACACAAAGCAAGGTGAGTGGCACTGCTCATCAGCTGTGTAAGGATTGGGGTTGGAGAGAGACAGTATTTTTTGCACTTACAAATTCCCCAAACTGATCTAAGCAGGGTTCATTGAGAGCTGAACTGGCATTTACCTGGGTGCTGGAGACCACCCCTAGTGGGAATCACCCTATGGAATCATGCAGCAGCACTTCAAGGGGAAGTTGTGAAGTCACCAGCTCTGGAACTCTTCAAAAATATATATAGATGTGACACTTGGGGAAGTGGTTTAGTGCTGAGCATGGCAATGCTGGGTTAACAGTTGGACATGATGATCTTAGAGGTCTTTTCCAACCTAAGTATTTCTGTGATTCTAAAGCTGTAGAGAGAAGGATGTATTTATTATTCAGGCAGGTAAAAGTTTCTAAGGTGTAGCGATATGGCTGCTTCACTGCACTCTTTTGGGTGTGTAAGCACACTTTGTGTGCTCCTTTCCATGGATCAGACTCAAATGCAAAATACCTGGGAAATCTGTGCAAGTAACATCAAAACACTTTCAGACAAACTTGCATATATTTTTCCTACTGCCAGCAGACTGGTTCTGCCTCATAAACACTGAGGTGGTCTTTGCAGCCATGAAATCTTGTAAACAAGAAATCTTGACCCCATTTTTGCCACTGGACACAGTCTGGTTTCCCAGTTGGTGTCAGACGTACATGAAGCAGGTCTTGGGCTGGGACCTGCCATGACAGGACACAAGGCTAAGGAGGTGTGGCCTGGTTAACAGTAAGGCATGGAGGGTTAGAGTGACTGGGACAGTGGCCAAGTCCCCATGACACAAGGGTTAGAGCCAGATAGGTTGGCACTTACATTCCCCATGTCCATATTTGTGTGGAAAAGTGGCTGTCATACAGTCCTTTAATGTCATCGAAACAGCTTCCTGGTAAATAAACAGAACGTGAAGGCATGCTGATGCCAAACATTCCTTTCTGGAATCATGAAGAAGATCCTGGAACCAGGAGCTTGGCCAGGAACTGTTCTACCCTGCTCCATTGGGCAGAAGACCCTATGTGCTGATGGAGGAGCGTACCTGCAGTGTGGTGAGATGTTGCTGTGTGAAGTGTGGGAGAACAGACCTGCCCTTACTGCCTCTCCCAGGGCAGAGCTCAGGCATGGAGAGGACTGTCTATGCCTGTAATCTGTGGGAGCATGGGCTCTGTCCTGGACCGCCCCAAATACAAGCTGTAATGATGGAAAGAGGAAGTTTGGGCTCCGAGGGAGAGCGAAAGAGATATCACCTGACCTTTATCATCCAAAGTGGAAGTACTTCTCCCTGTTGATGCTTCCCACTCCTCCTGCTGAGGGAAGACTCAAAGCAAAAACAGTCTGGCACGACCTGCAGTTCCCAGCACAGAGCAGAGGGAGCCACTGCATGTGGTCCTGGGCTTCTGTCTCCCCTAGCTGTGCTGCATAAACAGTACCACAGTGACTCTGGGCACAGGGTCCCCTGTTTCCCAGTTCTTACTCAGACAGTCCCTCTTGTTCCCTGCCTTGTTTCCCCCCCTGATTCCTCTGGTTCTACCCCTGCCCATTTGGGGTGGTTGGAATGGGAGCTAAGCCAAAAGCTGTCCTGCTGTGAAGGCCCTTGCCTGTCTGAGACCAGCCCAGGGCAGGGACCCATCCTGCAGTAGAAATACAGCCAAGACCACTGTGTTGAGGATGCCACCAGTGCTGTGGGATCTCTGCAGTCTGGCTGTTGGCTCCTAGCAGGGGCTGAAGGCACCATTTCTGATTTACAAGCCTTCCCTGCCAGAGTTTCCAGCTCTTGGAATTAAAAAAAAAAAATTTCTTTTTTTTTCAGGTGCTAAATGCCGAGGAGCTGAGGTAGTGAAAAGCAGCTCCTGAAGGAATGGGGCATATATAAACTTGCTGGATCAGCCACATTTGGTGTCCCTCCTTGGCATAAGGCTACAACACAACCATGCTGGCAGGGTGGTTGGAGAGGAGCTGTGGCAGGAATATGCAACCCATTTTTTCAAAGAGCCTTTTTTTGCTCTTCAATCATCATCTGAAAAAGATACTTCATTAAAATATGTTTTACTGAAAGCGAGGAGAGGTTGGACTGGAGCAAGGTAGTGAGGCAGATAACTGTAATGCAAGAGAGTGGCCCATAGCACATTTTAAGTCAATCATTTATAGAAACCACGAAAAGGAAATACGAATGCAGGAGAGGGACTACAACAGCCAGTTTCGTGGCATTTTCTGTAAACAGCCATTGACTGATGCTCCAGTGACTCATTCACATGGCATTCTCCCAGATCTGATAATATCCTGGACTATGAGCAACTCTCCTATCTATGCAGATTTTTTTTTCTCTTAAACATATTTCACGCACCTTTGTGCATAACATAACATCGTTATGTGTGTAATTGCATATTCGAGATCTCTATCCCCTGTTTCTATCCTTTGCTTACGTTCTCCTTGGCTTACGATCGTATCATGTGCTGAAAGCTGAGCAGGACTGATCTGGCAGGATGGGTCAGCGCTTGAAAGGGAAACCACTGATTAAACCTCTGAGTGCTGCAGCAACTGGTGACAGCATCTGTGAGGGATGAACTCCTTTCAGACAGGCTGGGTGGGACGCTGGGCATGGGAGCACCATTTTCCTTACATACCTGTGGTAATCCAAGTCAATCACCAGCTGATACTGTAGGACTTTTCCATGGGATTTGCAGTTTTCTTCCCGGTTCTGGGTTGTCAGCAGGCAGGAAGAAATTTAAGGCATCGGGACTGCTTTCTTCAGGACCTATCTTCATTTCAATAGGTAGATGGGTGTTGAGTTAGCTGATACAAAACTCAGAATAATGTAGACTTTGACCCTGGGTTATGGATTAGGGTCAGTCTGTTGAGAACTTAAAGATGATCACAATTCATTAATCTCAGTTTCTCTGTGTTGATCCATCTTGCTATCCTGTTAGCAAGTGTGAATCAACAAATGCAAATTATGAACATGTCTTTTCCCTCAGTGCTGACAACCTAGAACATAACAAGTTTATGTCACTCCTGGATCATATCTTGCTCTATGCAGATGCTGATCAGGTCATGATGTCTCCCATCAGACTATTGCCTATGGGTACAAGGCATTGTGATGGATTATTTTGGCAGAGCTTCCAAACAAGTCAGAGTCCAAAAAAGATGAGGCAATTGTATGACAGAAATAACAACTAACGAGAACTTATTCAAAGCTCCTGAACAAACACATGCTTTGAAATTCCAGCGGCAGCCCAAGAAGACCATGGTGGAGCCAGATCTCTGTGTTCCCCCATACCACCCTATGTCTCCAACAAACATTCTGTGCCCCACACAATTGCTGGTTGTAAAATTTCCCCTTTGTTTCTTTAAGGTGATTGTGCATGTGGGCTTTAAAAGAGGTCTTGTGAGTACAGAGGATCTTCTTCATGTCCTAAATTTCCAGGATGGCCCATGGCAAACCCCATGGCACTTTCAAGGGAGTGAGACCCTGCTCTGACACTCCTATTCCCTGCTACACTGCAGTTTCCACGTGGATCAGGGACTGGACTGACCAGGAGGGAGAAGGGTGCAACCTCTCACCGTGGGCACAGAGGAGGGAGTGTGGCCAGGGGTCCTGCAATGCTCCCAGGGCTTTGGCAGCATTTTTCTCCCCCAGGCCCTTGCTGACAGCATTGTGTGACTGCAGTGTGGTGGTGTGGCATCCAAAGCTACCATCCATGGAGCTAAGCAGAACAGAAAGCACAGGAGGGGAGATGGTGCTTGCACAAGGGAGGAAGGAGGCAGGTGAGCGATGAGCAGGCTCTGCTCGATACCTTGCCTTCTCCTGTGAAGCAGTGTAAAAACAGCAAAGGCAATAAAATATGAGATAAACAAGACAAAGTCAGATATTTACTGCCCTAAGCATGATCGTTCCCCATGGTGAGTTTTCAAGTGCTTTTTGCTTTGTGTCTGCTTTTACATGACGCATGTGATGTGGCCTCCTCCAGCTCCTCAAGGGAAAGAGAAAGGAAGCTCACCAGAGCGCAATAGATATCCCTCATCTAAAGCTTTTAATATATCTAAAATGCCATTGAATTGCTGCATTGCTGTAGGCATTACAGGGAGTTCTTGGTGAGCTGAGGAGTTGCTCTGCTGGCTTGACCTGTTGTGGCTTTGAAGGATGCTCGCACTTGCCCTTCTGACCACTGACCTCACCGGTGGTGAAGTGGATGTTCTTGGCTGTCCTGGGACTGGAAGAGGTCACTATCTGCACTACACAGTGGAGAAAAGAGTAATGAGAAGGATGACCGAGCAGCTGATGGCACTTCCAGCACTCAGCTGGGGCAGCTGTTTTAGTGGAGATCACTCAACATGCAGCGTGCAGGTGCAAATGTCTCCTCTGCCCACCACAGGCTGCTTCTGAACAAGGTGTTTTCGGCACCTCCTGGGGATGGGGAAATGGGCAGGGAGGACGAGTGGATGCTCAAGTCTCACACTGGTGAACAGTAGAGCCGGGAATATATTTTTACCATTTTCATGTCATTTCAGATCTGAGCAATTCAAGAACAGCAGCTAGTAAACTCTGCTAGTCTTCTGTTCCTGTGACTTAAGTACTGAAGCAGTAGAAATCCCATTCCACTGGACAGCACAGTCAGCTAGGTAGTGGTCACTGAGATGGGTCGGACCCGTGAAGAAGATCCACGGGAATGTGATATGAGAAGAGTGTGTGAACAGAACAAGTGTACTTCCACAGAATTATTTTACATTCTCAAATGATTCACAGGTCAGGGACCACTTATGATACAGGGGTGTCCATGGTCAACAGCCATCAGTGGATTTTTACCTTCATGGATTTGTCTAACTATCTTTAGATGTCTCTTTAGCACCTTCCGCATCCTGTTTCAAGGGCTTTTAGACATTTGTTTCGTAGCCTAGTGCATGAACAGCAGTTTGAGCTTATTCTGAGCAAAGTCACTGCAGCAGTCACATATTTCCCAGCAGAGTCTTCACTGGCTGCTCCTGTAGGTGTGAGGTCCAGACAGGCACTTGCTGTGCCTAATGCTGCAGTTTGGAAACGCATGAGATTTGAGGTGCCAAATCACTACTCACAGCTTCACAGACCTGTTGCAGTTTGCATCTCGTGGCAGAGCCTGGGGGCTGTGTTGTGGTCAGAGGCCCATCACATCAAGTCCTGTGAAATACACCCTGAGGTGGTTCCTAGAAGCTGTAACTGGGTCATGTCGGGAGCGAGGGACAGATCCTCTGTCATTCTCAAAAGATTATACATTGATGAGGTTCCTATGAAGTCAAAATTCAGAAGGTGGTGTGTAACAGTTATTTCCTCTCTAGGAAATGGCTGATAGGCATGGGTACATTTGAGTGTCTGTGTAAAAACAAACATAGGGACAATAAAGACAGTGACAAAATTTAGTAATTGCCATGGGTTAGGGATATCTGCACTGTCAGTGGTGACTGATACCCGGTGTCCTGTGCTTAGGGAAATAAACTGCATGTCAGTGCTGTGCTTAATATGGGACAATTCATAAAGCTGCCACTTGTGTCGTCCAGGTCCTGTGCTGGGAAACAACATGAGCTAGGGAAACTGGCTCATTTTCAGGGCCTATCGGCAGATGGATTTTCAGCTTCTCTGAGTTCCTCTGGGTCAGTGTCTTTACATGCAGGAACTGAAAGAATGGGAATGACCAGGGAGCCACTCAGATCCACACCTGGCCCCTCTCTTCTGTGTCTCAAAACAGCACAAGAGGCAAAAGGGGTTGGGGGATCATGAGGGCGGTGAGGTCTAGCTGATGATGGAGAAAACATCTACTCCCACTGAAATGCCTGTAGGGCTTCTTGGTGCTCCAGGAGAGGCTGGGCGGTGTCTGAGGGGATTTGTGTGCATGCCTGCAAGGAATCTGTGGCATCTCCCCACAGCTGAGATACTGGGAGCTTATCGGGGTTTCCTTTGGATGCCTTCACGTCCGTGTTGGCGGCAGCCCTCTGGGCTGGCGTGGATTGATGCTCGGAAAGCCAATCCAGCCGTCTACATCCTGGCCTTTCCCTCCCCTGTGGAGAGACAAATTCCACAGGGCGGGCATTGCTCAGCACCAGTGTGAGTCAAGCCAGATTCTGTACAGTCTACAGACACCTCCTGGCAGGTGTGATGTGGGAGAGCACAGTTGTGTTCTGGGGGAGACAGCTGGGTAGTTCACTGATTACACATATGGGCAATGATTAGTGTCACCAGTCGGTTCCTCACCCCACAGAACATCTGGATAACAGACAGCAAAGATAGACTTTTTACAAGGGCCTGAAGTGATAGGACACGAGGAAATGGCCTTAAACTGAAGGAAAGCAGGTTTAGATTAGATAATAAGAATAAATTCTGTGGGGGTCATGATGCCCTGGCACAGGCTGACCAGAGAAGCTGTGGCTTTGTCATGCTTGGAATTGTTCAAGACCAGGTTGGATGGGCATCTGAGCAACCTGGTCTAGTGGGTGGTATCCCTGCCTATGGCAGGGAGTTGGAATGAGGTGGTGTTTAAGGCCCCTTCAAGCCAAAATGTTCCATGGTTCTGTGACTGTTAGGTCTGCCTAGGGGTTTAGCATCATCTCTTGAAAGGTTTACAGGCGTAACTTATATGAGCAGAATATATGGATGCAGTACACCCTTAAGCACCTGGTGGCTGTGAAGGACTGTGTGAAGTACTGCTAGCTCAGCCTTGCTCTGCTTGCTCAGCAGCAGAGGGAGCAGGCATGGCTGTGTGACTGTCAGCAGGCCCTGCTCTGGTTTTGTTCTTTGTGAATGTCAACACAAGCTCTTCAGCGCTGCTAAGGCAGATGTTGGGCTGGTGTGCCTTTCAGACCATCCTGGACTGGAGTGCCTGGGGAACAGATGAGGCAGAGGAGACAGTACGGGATGAAGTACAAGGGGTTTTGTCAGTGGCATCCTTTGTAAGAACAAACTCATTGCAAACTGGCTGGGAGGACACCGCCATACTGTGCTGCCTCTGGGTACAGTCAGAGGAGGGAAAATTTTCAGAGCACTGTGCTGGCATCACCATGCTCTGCAATTTCAAAACCTCTTTTATCTGACTCAGTGTCTCCTCCCCAGGCCTGCAGCCTTTCCCCTTTAACCTCTCCTTTCAGAATGTGGGTGTTTGTGCTCCCCTAGGAGAATGCCTGGCTGCTCTTATCTTCAGGGTGATGATATCCTGTGAGCTCTGTAGTTTCCCCAGCTTTCACTTTATCTGTGGACTGAAAGCAGACCTGAGCAGGCAGCTCAAGGCTCAGTGAGAGCACTTGGACCCACAGAGTCTGCTGCTCTCTGCCTGGGCCTGGGCAGCCCCACGGCAGGGTGCCAGCACAGGCAGGCAGATGCTCTCACACAGGGGTATGGTGGGAGCATGGCCCTGAGCGGGTCAGGAGAACAAGATGCTCATGGAAATGAGGGACGATGGCAGGTGAGGAGCCAGTACGACCTTGTTGGACATCCCATGGGTGCCTTGTGGGACCTCTGCTGCTTACAGTTCTGGTGCCCCAAATATAAGAAGGACATGGAACTTCTAGAGAAAGTCCAGAGGGAACCACAAAGTTGATTAGAAGACTGGAGCACCTTCCCTACAAAAACAGGCTGAGAAGATTGTGGCTGTTCATCCTGGAGAAGAGAAGGTTGTGTGGAGACCTCCTGGGAACCTTCCAGTACCCAAAGGGGCCCACAGGGAAGCCAGAGAGGGACCTTTTGTCAGGAACTGTAGTGATAGGACAAGGAATAATAGGTACAAATTGAAAGAGGGGAAATGTAAGCTAGATATTAGGAAGAAATACTTTACTGTGAAGGTGGTGGGATACTGGAAGAGGTTGACCAGGGAAGCTATGGATGCCCCATCCCTGTCAGTGTTCAAGGCCAGGCTGGATGGGGTCTTGAGCAATGTGGTCTAGTGGGAGGTGTCCCTGCCCATGGCAAGGGCAGTTGTGACTGGATGTTCTTTAAGGTCCCTGCAAATCCTTAACATCCTATGGTTCTGTGACCTGATCTACTCCAGCGCCTCCATTTCACTCTCTGTTAAATATTTGTGGGTGGGGGAGACTCTCCAAGGCTTTTCAGAGATCAAAACTGGTGGGTGCCTCAAAAACCATCACTTCGTATTGCTCCGTATAAAAATGACTTCATTCCATCTGATAAGTCAGACAAGGGCAGGAGGAGTGTGGCCCAACATGGGGTGGATGGGTTCCTGGTGACCAGGAGGGTTCCACTCTGTTGCCCAACAATGAGGCCAGGGCCACCCCTGGCAACCCCGTCACACAGAGCCCTGCTCTGCCCCTAAAGACAAACAAAGCCAAGTAATTCTGCTCCTGCCAGCAGCATCACCTCATGGATTACCTCCATCTGAGCAGCCCTGTAGTTGTAGCAGCTCTGTAGCTGTAGCAGCCTGGGGCAATGCAGCAGCACGCCCAAGGCCCCACCAATGAACCGCCACATCTCTCCGTATGTCGCTCCACCTCACCCTTATGTCCTTCCACGTCACCCTTCTGGCCAATATGACTGGAGCAAGCCTGACCACATGGAAGAGCAGTATGTGCAGGTGATGAACCTTTGGCTGGCTTCAGGGCTAGGGACAGTGGGTGAGCTGAAAGGCTGTGGAGGCTGGTGTCCTGGGAATGGAGAGCAGGGTGACAGTACAAGAGAGCAAAGTCTGGTGAGAGGCGCGTGGGGGGTGTGAGACTTGCTTGGTGCCTGCCACCCATAAAGAAGAGAAGGAGCCAGACCATGAGCATGGAATGTGAGACTATCGGGAGCAGGTGCTCCAGGGTGTGTCAAACAGGGTGTGTCAAACAGGGTGTGTCAAACAGGGTCTGTCCTGGACAGAAGGTCATACCAGTGCTGTTATGATCTCTCTGACTGGGTCTTGTGTCCTGAAGGGCACTGGAGATGTTTTGGTGCCGTGTTCATTTGGTCTGATTGAGGAACAAGCTGTTCTTGCCTGTGGTGAGGAGCTCCTCTGCTCAGCTGTCTACTCATGCTCTTCTTGGCCTCTGGGGAGAAAATGCTCTACCAGCAGGGCTGAAGCAAATGGAGTGGCAATCTTCCACCTGCTGATTAGCCCAATTAAGAGATAAATGAGCTCCTGGGTGCAGAGGAAGCATGTGCACTGTCAAACAGAGTCAGAGAAATTATTCCTTGCAGAATGCCCAGTAGTGCCTGGGTACTTGTTCTTCACAGGGCTGCTCTGGCAGGAGCCAGGGGCATTGTTCTCCTGGTTCTTCATTACCATGGGTATCAACACCAGGACTGTTAGTGGGCCTTGACTGTGCCAAAACTTTCCTTTCCAAATTGAGACCTTTATGACTAGTGCTGAAAGCACGCCTGTCTTGAGGGGGAAAGTGGGTTTTGTTTAGCAGGTGGCTGCTTAATGTGCAGTGAAAAATGTGGCAAAATCATTGTAGGGCCAATGCTGACTGAAGTTTCAACCTGTGAGGGAATCAAGGAGGTGGTGTGAAGCTAAGCATGAGCAGCCAGTGCTCTTCTAACAAACCCTACAGGAACACTTTAAGTGATAGCACCCGCAAGAAATAAGTTAACTCATGACTGCCATGGGCTAATGCTGCACATGGACAAGTGGCTTTGAGAATTTGGCTTAAAGTTAGAGGAAAGTGTCTAATCTTCAGAGCAGCAAATTCCGGTAACAGGGTCCAACAGGAATTGGGCAACAATCGTCTATCACTAGAATGGAAAGTGGCCATGTTACCAAAGGGCAGTTGTGGTATGGCTGCCTGTGTCAGTAGGGGACTGTATTTAGTGACCCCGGAGATCCTGGTCAGCCCTGCGGGTAAATGAAACTGAGCAAGTAGGAGCAGGTTGTTGTTGGGAAACCAGCAAATATTCGCAATCCAGCCCTTGACTGACTCACGTGGCTCGCACTTGCTCAAGATCACCGCGTCTGGATGAAAGGAGAAGGGCCAGTCCAGCCCACCTGGCGGTCATGGGGGTGCGCGCTGGAGCCTATCACTTCGTGTCCCTGTGCAAACACCGGAGGGAAAGTGCCAGCATCCAGCATGACTCATAGGTTGGGCCTCAGATGCTTATTTCAGGTGGGGAAGAATTGCCCTTTGGAGCTGCCTGTTTTTCTCTGCTGATTATAAACTCAGGCGCAGGCTCACACACTTTGGGTTTGTGTACTCGCAGAGCAGAGGTGCTCTGACACACATGACTTATGGAAAGGTGATGGATTTGTTCTTGTTACACTCTTTGAACACTAGCAGGTCACTTTAATGTCTAAAAATGGCCAGAAGAACCCCAAAATTAAAGGATACTTACATTTTCAGCAGCCAACAGAGGAACCCTTCTGAACACCTTAAAGGGAGAAATTAATGTCTCAGTGCCATCTTGTGGAATGACCTGTATGAGAGGACAAGCTCCTAGAAGCATACTGGAGTTTTACAGAATTTGGTGGTAATACTGGAAATTATGCAGCAAATATTATCACCAAACTAAAGATTTCTATTGCAATTTGGGATTGCATTTTTCCCTGAGAAGACTGCAAGTTCATGGGAACCCGGTGTTCCCAGAAAGTACCTGTCTGTTTTTCAGCCCAAATCAGAATATTGCGATGCCTGCAATTAATGCCTGAATGCAGGAGACAAAGCCCATCAGATACACACCAGCTTCACTGTTCGCCCACAGGGAAGCAATCTGATTGGAAGGCTGCCTGAGATCTAGGGATGAAAAATTTGTAGATCCAGCTGTGGGTGTTACTGACCCACTGATACCTTGCCTGTCTGAGAAAGGCTGTGAGATCTCCAGTACATTGCGATGCAAGGATCTCAGGTGACATGTAAAGTCAGCTGGAAATCACCATATGCAGAAGAAACTTGAGGGTCTTGTCACCCAACCTGGTGCTCCAGGGCCCATGTTTGTGCTCCACCAGTAAAGATTTGCATGGCAGAGAGTGAAGTGACCTAGAAAGGTTTATTCTGTGCCACAGCATAGTTCACAGACCCACAGGACAAGAACCTTCCCACCTAGAAATATGCTTTAGAAACACCCTTGCTAGCAACATGATTATCATCCATCATAGTTAAATGATCCTTAGTATCAGAGACAGACCAGTAATTTACTGCATATTTAGCCAGGTGTTCACTGAGGTCAATAGCTAATCTGTCACTGGAGGAGGGATTACCCCAGTCCATAAAACTGCCAGAAGACGTACAATCATCTAAGGACCACAGAGGAGAATCAGCTTCCCAGGTTCTTCCATATAGCTACTGAGTGCCCTGTGGGTGAAAGAAAAGCTCATGAACTTTTGCCATGCAGTAGAAGAGAGGCAGGCAAGGCCAGGGCCAGCAGGAGCAGAGCACCATGTCCCCACTGGGGTAGCTGATGACACCTCTGCAGAGTTGTCCCCTCCAGAGCCACACTGAGAAGCTGCAGCAGGTTGAGCGGAAGGTGAAGAAAACCAGCAAAGAACCAGAAAAGGCTCAAGGGAAAAGGTCTTGAGTGTTCAGTGGATGTAAGTTCTTCCATGACTAGCCAAAGATATCAAAACCTTTTCACCGTGGAGAGGTAAGAGCACCTGGTGAGCAGGGAGATAGGCAGAGGGAATCAGGAGATGGAGGAGGAATCAGGACGGAAATGCTTCTGCTCTGGCAGCCAGGTGAGATTGAAGGTCTCTTGGGACCATTGCTGAGGTTGATTTCTCCTTGCCCTATATGAGAGGACAGACAGGGTGGCTGGTGGCAAGGCTCTCTGTGAGTGTGATGGCACCTGCAGACACAGGTGCATTCAACAAGAGCAAATATCCGACCTGAAACAATGCATTGTGCTCTTCCCAGCTGCAGACAGCAGAGCACACCAGCTCCAGGCAGAGCATCCTCACTGCAGAAGAGGCATCCAAATAGTCCTGCACAGGCAAACGGTCCCAATCCCACCTGTTTAAAAAAACTGGCACCAAACCACCAGTCAATGGGTTACAATGCAGAGCAGAGCCATAATCCCTGTTCAGTTCCTGCAGAAAAAGTTAAGGAGAAAGACAGGCTTTTGGAACACATCAAGGCGACTGACTGTTCCACTCTTCTGGGGTGAGGTTGCTCCTGGGCTGAGGCACAGTGTCAGAAATGCCCTCAAAACAGAAATATTGCATTCCTACCATATAGCTTGTATAGGATGGCATGGGGGCAGGGGGGATGGAAATAGAAGGGAGGAAAGACTTTGAAGCTAGCTAGCTGCTGCTTTATTGGCTTGTTCATCGTTAACCAAAGGAGAGAAGGTGTCTGGGGGTGAAGAGAGGGTGCCAAGTTTCAAAGGGTAACTTGGTTCAGCGCAATGAAGTGTGCCGTCACAACAGGAGCAGCGAGTCAGCTGTATGGAGGTGGGGAGGACAATGTTGAAGAAGACTAAGAACTTGTTCAAGATTCGTAACAGTACCATGAGGGAGCTGCTGGCAGAAGCACTGGGAACATTCATCCTCATGGTAAGGAGGAGTCTATGCATGTGTGTGTGTGTGTGTGTGTGTGTGTGTACGCAACCATTTAAGACAGCAGTTTGTAAGGTCAGTGGTTTCCTACCACATCCTCAGGGTTGCTCAGTGGTCGGCTGCTACTGCTCACCCCTCTGCTTTGGTGAGGTGGCAGTTTCCTGGCAGGCAGAGCATCTGCCAAAAACCTTCTAGAGCACAAAAGTAATGCAGGGAAAGGAAGGTGAGTGCTGGAAAAGAGTGAAGTAGGTGGGATAGAATCAAAATATCACAGAATCATTTAGTTTGGGAAAGACCTTTAAGAGTTCAACCATTAACCCAGCACTGCCGAGGCCACCACTAAAGCATGTCCTTAAGTGCCACCTCTGCATGTCTTTTAAATATCTCCAAAGTGTTACATATATGTAATATCTGTAAAACCACCACTTCCCTGGGCAGCCTGTTCCAATGCTTGACCACCATGTTGGTGAACAGACTATTCCTCATATCAAATCTAATCCTCTCCTGGCACAATTTGAGGCCATTTCCTTTTGTCCTGTTACCTGGGAGAAGAGACCACCCCCTCCTCGCTACACCCTCCTGTCAGGGAGCTGGAG
>VYZQ01017868.1:17460-41739 GCA_013400655.1 Mystacornis crossleyi
CTCTGAAAAACCCCATACAGTGATTTGAGGCTTTTCCTCCTGCTATGCCAGAGGTGTGGTGTAGTTGGGGTGGTGGTGGGGTGGTGGTGGTCTGAACAGTTCTGGGGAGCAGGCCCTGACTCCTCTATCACTGACAGTTGCTGTGAAATGAAAACAGCATTCATCCAGCTTCCTCTCAGGGGTGCCAGGGTAATGAACTTTCCAGAGAAATTCTCCCGAACCACAGTCCACCACTAGGAAATGTAATTATAGGGTGTGAAGCATGCCAGGACTTCACTTTTGATTTTCTTGCTGCCAATGGAATAGTGCTTATGTAAATCATACATAAANAAGTGTTACATATATGTAATATCTGTAAAACCACCACTTCCCTGGGCAGCCTGTTCCAATGCTTGACCACCATGTTGGTGAACAGACTATTCCTCATATCAAATCTAATCCTCTCCTGGCACAATTTGAGGCCNTCCAGAGAAATTCTCCCGAACCACAGTCCACCACTAGGAAATGTAATTATAGGGTGTGAAGCATGCCAGGACTTCACTTTTGATTTTCTTGCTGCCAATGGAATAGTGCTTATATAAATCATACATAAACTGCCCCTGTGCTTATGTAAATCATACATAAACTGCCCCCTTGCCTGAGGGATCTGTTTCACAAAGAAATAATTAAGTGGGTTTGAGCTCCCAGGCTGCTTCAGAAATGTTTGGGTAGGGGACTAGGAACGTTCTGCAGTCAGGATTGATCCCTGGTGGGGGTGAAGTACCCACTGGGACCAGAGACTTTGAGTGTTGGATCAACATGGCAGAATGAGATCCCCCCTCTGAGAAGGGCCAGTATCTGTGTGTGCCAACTTGCTACACCTGGACTTAGCCTGCGCTTTAGACTGGACAGAGGCTGGCATGCAAAGGCTGGGCATAACCCAAACAACTTGTAGTTAGAGGAAGAGGTTAAGATTTATGCAAGCATAGGGACCTTCTGATGCAGCTTTCTGTACCAAGAAAGGTGCTCATTTCCAAGGGCAACAACTGCCCGTGCAGAGCATGGGTGCTTTTTATCCTGTCATTTTGCACATCTAGCTCTCTGAATTTCATCCCAGCTAGTTTTGCACCCATAGTAAGTCACAGTACAGACATCTGTGACTCCTCTGCAGCAGCTTAGCAAGCCATTTTGCTTTTCTCATTCTCTGTTATTTGGTGGTAGAAGTTCCCAGGTGATAAAGGACAATTTCAGGGTTGTCCTGACAGGGACACCGTATGAGGTGGAGACTTTCCTCTGCACTCTGACAGTTCAAGGCAGACTTTTCAGCCTGCAGCTCACACTGGCTCTTCCTTCACTGATCCATGTGAGGGAAGAGAGAAGAGGAGGGCACTGCACATGGGCTGAAGACAAGAAGCATCCAGCACCAGAATAAAGCATACAGCACCCAGCTCTTCAGCAGCACCTTGGCCTTCAGTGCAACAGGCAATGTGCTGGATGCATCTCCAGGATGCCTGAGTGGCTGTTATTTGGACCGTAACACTCACCCCAGAGCCTCTCCATTTAATGGACTGGCAGTGTTGGTAAGAGGAACCCAGCAGCAGGACTAAGCAGCACAAGGACTAGGAAAGAAAGAATTAAAGAAATTGTGTTTTGGGACTGTGAGAATACAGGAAGAAAACAGAGGTTTGGATCTGTGCTAAAAACAGATTCTGTGTCCTATCTTGTGGTTTTGTTCAGGTCAGTGCTGTTTGTGCACAGTCATGTCTCCTGCCCTGCATGGCTCTCTCTGCACCTGTGTGCTCTTCTGCAAAACCCGTGCCTCACACATTTGTTGTCTCTTGGATCTGGCTTTGGAAAAATCAGAGATGAATATACAGAATTTGTGTAATTTGCATATATTTGGGGGACATGACAAACTGTTTGTGGGCGCTTTTGCTGAGGTAGACTGAGAAAGGCTCACACTGTGAGGGCTGTAGCTCTGCGCAGAGCACAGAGTGTGGTCTGTGTCTACAAGAGAGATAAGAAGAGCAGCATCTCTGGGTAACAGGGGATTTGGGTGATGTCTGGAGGCAATGAGGGGAAGCAGACACATGAGATCGAATTCGGATGCAGGCAGAGTAGCCAGAAAAGATCACAGTTAAACAGTACAAGCCAAAGCAGAAGTTTATATGCTGGAGAACATATTGACTTTCTTGTCTTTGAAAGACATGTCACCTTGGATAAACATCAGTGCAGTCCAAGGAACAGGATACACTTTCCAAACCCTCAGTGGTTTGTGAGGCAGAAACCTCAAGAGATGCCTTGTCCTTCTCCAGATTTCAGTGTAAGAGCATGCAAAGGACTGATTTTTCCATCTTACCACATCAAAAGCATGAAATAAAATTCCCTCTTTCAGGACAGAGCAATGTCTTGAATATGTGTTTTCCTGCTGGAGAATGTTTACCTTTAGTTTTTTCCCCTGGTTCTCCTTTAGTCACTAAAAAAAAAATTGAAACTTCAGCTGTTTCCAAACTGAAAATATATGTGTTGAATGGAAAAGTTAAACCAGAATTTCCTTTCTTGTCTTTCACTGAAATGTTAACAAAATTATAGTTGAGTTTTGCAAATAGCTGTATGCTGCCCAAACTACATTTTTAGTCAATAAATTGCACACCAGGAAAAGAAGGACAGCAAGGATTTGCACACCCTCCTTCCATCTGTCTTGGATGTTGTCTCTTGGTGGTCCATCGTGATGCTCCCCCAGTTCATGTCCCTGGTTTGAGGCTGAGACATCTGCAGTGGCTGTGTGAATGACCCCCACTGAGCTCCAGCTCTTGGTGTGAGTGTTTGGGGTTTGTCTCCCCATACCCAACCATAATGAGAGTGCCTAGTTAGGTTGGGTGGGAACCAGTCTCAGGTATCACTTCAATT
This sequence comes from Mystacornis crossleyi, assembly GCA_013400655.1. NCBI lineage: Eukaryota > Metazoa > Chordata > Aves > Passeriformes > Timaliidae > Mystacornis > Mystacornis crossleyi. The sequence goes on from VYZQ01017868.1 coordinate 20,350, forward strand.
TTTGCAGGGTAAGGTTGTTCTTTGTCTTCAGACCATGGTCACATTCGAGACTTACTGTGTTTCGGAGCTCGTTACTTTTGCAGAAAAAATAGCAAAGAAGCTCAGTCTACCACAGCAACAAGAACACTTTTGAAGCTCTTTTCTCTCTTTTTACACAGGTTTTTGGCTTGTCCTCTGTGGCACAAGTGGTATTGGGAAAAGGAAACTCTGGTCAGTATCTGAGCATCAACATGGCATTTGGCATTGGTGTTACCTTGGGCATCTATGCGGCTGGAGGAATATCTGGTGAGCAGCACACTCAGGCATGGGACATATCCATGTCCCATAAAGGCCACGTGCACTGGGTACAGGAGTGGGGTGTGGAGCGGGGCATTATGGCATGGGCAGTGCCCTCACCCAAAAAAAGAGCAGACCCAGAGTCCCCAGGCACGAAAAGCAGGCGACAAGGCACGCACAACATATGTGCAGAATACTGAGCCCAAACTTGTGTTCTGGGCTGTGACAGGGCAAGTGGGACAGAGAGAGTGGAGGAGGTTTGGCCACCCGCTTCTGCTGTGGCCAGGAGAGCCAGGTTTCAGCAGCTCCCCTGTTTGGCACGTGCCAGCATGGCCTGAGCAGACAGGGAGCTCCCGAAACGTGCTGCTGATACGACCCATGGAGAAGTAAATAATTTATTGCAAAGGAGAGCTTACTGCTGATGTTGCAAGAGGAATGGTATGCCAATTTTCTCCTTATCACCCACACCCATGCACAGATGCCTCACACGAACTTGGGAGGTGGTGTTTTGGGGCCACGGAGTGGCATCCCTCACATGACAGGAGCACTTTGCCTTCTGCAATTTCTGCATTCATTTCCACCAAGAGAAAACATTAAGGACTCTAATGGACAGAAAATGAAAGCAACTCCTTGCTCTTGAACTGTTGGAGCAGACAGAGATCCAAACCTGGGGCTGGCTTGGAAGGGAAAGTTTTTCCATGTGAGCAGTCAGCTCTTGATTTTCTTGTCCTTTTCGGAGCTGGAGGAAACATCCTGGGGAAAGCTGACTGAGCAAAGTAGGTCCTGCAGTCCCAAGTGACTTTTGAGAAGGAGATGATCTGTTGAGGGCAGAGGGCAGTGCAGAAGAGATCTCAGCTCAGCCAGCAATAGTATGGTTACAATGCAAACTTCAGACCTTCCTGACGTAGCAATTTGGCTTCACCTGTGTCACAAGATGCTTTTTGTGATCTCTGAAATGGCTGGCCATACCACATAAGAGCAGATGATCAAAGGGGATCTGCCCCGATTCCAGTTGTGGTTGTTGGATTGTAGCAGGTGGTACATGCACATCCACTTCACTGTGTCCTGCACTTTGATGAAATAATGGGTGTCTGCATCTTAGCCCTTTTGGAGTCTGGAGTAGAAGATGGTTATGAAGGCTGAACATTTATTGACCCCCAAAGTTTATACCTATCAGGCAGGAAAAACAAGTATTTCCTTTAGACTCCTGGGTACAGGAGGCCCGGAGAACACATGTGGTTTGCACCAAGGGCACCAGACCTGGATCCATTTAGTCTTGAAAAGCACCATTGTGATACCAACCTCCTCCACAGAAAGTGTTCCATCAAAACACAGGTCCCCATCTACCTGTGGCCACTTAAAAAGTGCTGAAGTATGGGCTCTTTTTAAGCTCAGCAGGGAGAAGCCCATTGAGAAACTCATAGGGAAACTCATGCTATACCAAGAGAAGTATGTCTGACAGGTGAGATGACCCACTCTCTGGAGGCAGCCTGTGGTCTACAGAAGAGCTAGGAGCTCTTTGACCTGCATGATTCACCTGTTGAGAGAGAAAGGCTCATTTTGTGTCTGTGCAGGAGTGAGACCCTCACCTGAGAGAGTCTTGCTGTTCTGGGTCAGTGTCTGGGAGATTACTGTGGGGCATGGGTCATAGAACCACAGAATATTTTGGGCTGGAAGAGACCTTTCAAGTTCATCCAGTCCAACTGCCCTGCAATGAGCAGGGACATCTTCAACTGGAGGAGGTTGCTCAAAGCCCTGTCCAACCTGGCCTTGACTGTTTCCATGGATGGGGCATCCACCACATCACATGTTCCGAAACAGCTGCATCAGTGTTGAGGCCTCTCTTTTTCTGTGATTTTGCAGGAGCTCATCTGAATGCTGCCATCACCGTTACACAATGGGTTTTAGGAAACCTCTCCTGGACACAGCTTGCAGCTTATATAATCGGCCAGTTCCTGGGCTCCTTTATGGCAGCAGCCACCGTCTTTGCCCTCTACTATGGTAGGGTCGTGTCTTTTATCACAGAGCTTGCTGTAGGCATAATTTCAGTCAGCTCACAGTCTTGTCAAAAATATGTCCTTTTACAGTACCCAACATGATATCTGGTTGAGGAAAGCAAGCTCCTGGCTTGTGGGACAGATTTCACGGCTCAGGTTCAGAGCAGGTCCCAGATACACCTCTGGGAAGGATATGCAGTTCTGGAGAGCACAGCTCCTTTTACTCAGGGCATTCCTACTTCTAAAACTTGTCTTCGGCAGAAGGGCAGTAGCTGAATTTTGTCAGCATTTTGTTTCCAGGTCTGCAGGAGCTTTAGTTACATGAATTACCCTGTATTAGGTGCTGCAGGAGCTCTGGGGGGACTCTGCTGGTCTGTGGAACACAGGTTTGCAGCCATCAGGGGTTTTGAGCAGTGAGCAGAGAACCCACCACCTGTTGTCTCTAGCGTGTCTCAGTCTCTGAGGGGCAGAGGGTTAGAGGCCTCCACTGCCTCCAGATCATCCAGGCTACCCCAGGCTCCTGGAGCAGCGATAGGGAGCTGGTAAATGTAAGGAAGCGACTGCAGACCAAAGTGTGTGGGTAACAGATACTGGTGAGTTCATGCCCTGCGAGGATTATGTCACCTCCATCACACCTTCCACTGCCTCCCTTTTCCCTGATGTCTGTGCTGGCTGCAACAGGTGGACTTGTGTGTGTGTCCTGTGGGATGAACGCTGTGCTAACTTCTGTAATTCCCGCTTCTCCTAGATGCTATTCACCACTACACCAAAGGGAACCTTACAGTGTCAGGACCAACTGCTACAGCGATGATCTTTTCCACTTACCCTGCCCCCAGCGTATCCTTGCAGGGGGCCTTCTTCACAGAGGTCAGTGGGAATGGCTGTGGTGTGCTAGGAGAAGGTGGGTGGGAACAGGTGCTGCTGCAGGGTCCCCACAGCCCTACATGCACAGACGTAACCACAACCTCTTCCCCAAGGAGCCCAGCATCCAGGCAGGTGCCTGAAAGGTAAGATCTGAGGCACCTTGGTGGCTGGGCAAGCCTGAAGGGTTGGGCCTAAAGGGTTGGGCCTAAAGGGTAATACCTGCAGGCTGCTCCACAGCTTGGTCCAGGGCCTCTCCAGACACCTTCCCTGCATGCAGCACAAGCACTGGGAAGTGAGAAGCTGAGCTATATATTCAGCCATCTCCTCTGGGTTCTGGGCTGAACTGCTGAACTATTCCTTCCCTATTTATATTCTACACCCACTGCATGCTCCTTGGCAGCTCTGCCGGCTGTCCCTCCCCAGCATGGAGAGCCTGGGACTGTCCCCACATGAGCACAGCCTGGATTGAACCTCTGTGTTTGAACAGACCCATTGAGACTATGTGCAGTGGATTCCCAGCTTACAGCACAGTGTCCAGATGCCCAGAAATAGAAAAGGGATGCTTCAGGGGATGTGGGGCACTGAGACACCAGAGAAGGAATATTCACTTCCTGTGTAAATCTTTGGAAGTCTGTGATTTTGACTCTGAGCTGACAAAACTCCTGCCTGGGCATGATGAAGAGGATGTGGGAGTGGAAGAGCCTAGAGGTGGGGAGTGGATCCCCTCAGCCTCCTGTGCACCAGGCAGTGTCCTTGATGCACAAGAAAGCAAGTAAGAGTGACAGTGCCTTGCCAAAAGTTGCAGTTTCTGGTTTTGCTGGTGTCTGTGCAAGCAGTCCAAGTCTCTCCGGCTGCATTTTCTGAAGCAGAGAGAGACAGGTGTCATCACCTCTATCAAAACTATGCTTGATGTCCTGGGCACTGCAGGTGAGAATCTGATAATCTGCATGCAGGGTGTATAAAATATCACTTCCTCTAGGGAGGATCAGATTTGTCTTGTGAGCAGTTTGTTGCGGCTCTGCTTCTACTAGATGGAATGTACCTAAAATAACCCATTTCCCTGACTTGAAAGATGGAGAGAGAGAACACTGCTGACAAGTTTGTATCAGTCTTGGTGATGAGGTTTTTGCTGAGAAAACCTCAGCAAAGGTGATGAAGTGTTTGCTGAGAAGAGTTTTCTTCAGTCCACTTGTGAGGAAGGAGTAGTATTTGGGTCCTTCCTGCTTTAACCAGATCATGAATCTCATCTGCTCTTTCATTCTGGGAAGTCTTTCCCCTCTGCTGAGCAGGATCTTTCAACCTTCCCCATTCTCTCTCCTGACCTGTTCCTGCAGTTTACGGCGACAGTTATGCTGATCCTGGGCATTCTAGTCATCCATGATAAGAAAAACAACGCTGCCTTGAAGGGTGTTCAGCCCTTGCTCTCGGGTATGCTGGTCCTGGGCATCGGTCTGGGAATGGGGCTGAACACAGGCTATGCCATAAACCCCTCCAGGGACCTGCCCCCCAGGATCTTCACGGCAATGGCTGGCTGGGGAATGGACGTCTTCACGTGAGTGACCTGTTTTGCTCTTACACTGCTCAGCTTGCCAGGGGAGGAGATAAGCACAAGATAAAATGTGTCATTAAGCCTTCTTCTTTTGACGAAGTGATGATATCACTGCAGACTGTGAGGGTTGTGCCTGCAGGAGCCCTGTGCATTATGTACACAAAATTTGGAGTATGCTAATTCTCCTGCATGGGATTCACACTGGCATTAAGATACTTCAGTTTGGGCACCAAATTATTTGCCTGTTCACTGGAGATCCAGCTGGTTTTTGCAGTGACCAGAGAGCCAGAATGTAGCTCACTGAATGCAGGTGGATTCCTGAACAGGTCTCCTAAATTTAGAGTCTGAATTTGGAGATGAAACCCTGCCTTCCTCTATCTAGTAAGATGGTGTCGTGTTACGGCTTTTCTTATGGTGAGATCATTACCAGAGTCTCCCACCCTGGACACCCATTTTCCTTAAATTTCCAGAAAATATGTTTGAGAACTCGGTAGAGGAGTTGCAGATGTTATTGGAAACAGGGAGGCAAAATGCCTATGTCTGAGAGTCCCACTCATCAAGACCACACAGCCCATTTCTTTTGGAGAACAATGAACCTGCAGTGTGGAGCCACCTTTCCATGCTGATGGGGAAAATGACCTTCCCTCCAGCAATTATGTGAGGGGACAGCAAATTTGTCTAAGCCAATTGTAGGCCTAGTGCCTGGAGTGGGACAGACTCCTCTGCTCACACAGCTCCCTCCTGCCCCAGCACGATGTGGTTGGTGGCAGGGCAGTGGTTCCAGTCTGGCTCACCAGCTGCCTCTTCTGGGTTTCATTTTAGGGCTGACCATTCCTGGTGGTGGGTCCCAGTTGCAGCTCCAATTCTGGGATGTCTTACTGGTGTTCTCATCTACAAAATCTGCATTGATTTTCACAATGAACCTGACCATGAAACTGAAAATAAGAAAGAAGAGGCAGGCACGGAAACTTCCAAACTGTGACGGCCACATGCTTTGATGACACATGTGAAGGGCACATCTGTTTGTCCACCATGCAGGATTTCAGTAGACCTACTCTGCTTAAATGGACACATTCGGTATCTGAGATATTGGGCAGACCTGCGCAGGGCTAGACCTGACTGTGGCCTGAAGAAATTATTCAACCTCTCTGTGTAAAAATCTACAAAAAAAATAAAATAAAACAAAACTCAACCCACAATCATCATATTCTGAAGAAAAGCAAAGCAGAACTAGAAGTTTCCAGATACATATATGTTCATACAAATCAAAACACAGGCATCAACAGTGGCAGAACCAACATGGTTAATTTAATTAACACAGAATTTTTGATCTGGAATATTCTTTGGTAAGAGGTAGATATTAATCATGGACCAGGGGTCTAGGCTTGGTTCATTTGCATATCTGTCACCCTAACAAACACCTAGTTTGGCAGAGTGCAGAAGAGAGAACAGTAAAATAGAAACAGGAACCTGTTGGGTTGTTTGGAGTTTTTTCATGCTTGTATTTTTTCGTTTTTGATCTGAACATTCAGGAAGCATTGAAAAATTAGTGAACTAAACTACAGGGTCTTCTGAATCCTGCCACAGTTCTGCTGGAAGATGCTGGCATCAAAGAACCATGTGTGCTACTGACGCTCTTGACTTGAGCTACACCTACCACCACAGAAAAGAATTCAGACAACTTCCGTGACAGCGTCCCCAAAAACTTGAACCCCCCACCCCCCAAATACGCTTTTTTTTTGCTTTTTTCTCTACTCTGAATGCATGAGAAATACAAGAAGAGGTTGCCCCGCTGCTGCAGGAATTCTGCTACCTCCATCTGAATGAGGAAGTGGGTCTGCAACAGCCTTACAAATTTGAGGTGTCACTGGATTCAAACAGAACAGTATCAGAAGCTGCCTGTTCCCAGGAGGGGTGACAAGAATCCTAATTTTTCTAGAAAGAGCTTAAGCAAGTATGGTGTGTATGTCAAGCACATAACAGCAGTCCCAGGGCTGGGTGCCATGGATAAACACAGAAATCTTCAAGAGTAGGAAGTGACAGAACATCACTACTGCAGAATTGCAGAAAAGGGCATTTATTGGCTTTAATGATCATTCCCATCCCAGTAATAAAGGGATAACTGATGGATTGCTGTGGCCTGGGGTAGGGTTGGGTGGGAGGTACTGATGTGTGCTTTCTCATTAGAGCTGACTTTGTACCAGTTGAGCAGCTACAGCAGATCTTCACCTGTCTCAAGAGGCACATGGGCTTGAGAGGGTGCATCAGAGGATTTCTTGTCATCTCGGGGTGGCAGAGAGTGGCTGCCAGGCAATGCAGCAATTGCATTTGAAGGTGGGCCCTGGGCAGTGCCGGAAGCCGGTAAAATGTGCCTGAGTAGGGGCTGCTGGCTGCAGAGATTTTGTACAGTGACTGCAGGACAGAAGCAAAACAGCTGTCACACAGCTAGTCTTTCGGCCTGAGTGAAATAAACTGGGAATTTCTGAGTAGCTCAAAAGGGATTAGCTAAAAGCACTATAACCCATTCCTTCTCAGTGAGAGATTCTCCACTGCTTCAAAAAAAAACACCCCAAACAATCCATCCTGCACACTGCTCTTGCCATACATCCTTTGCACCCTGTGTCCATGTGCTCCCCAAAGCATCTTCAAATACTCATTCACTCTGGAGGAAAATATTCAAATATTTATTAAAATACTATTAAGCGCTTACAGGATAGCTTCATCTTTCAGAAGGCCATACAAATACTCATGAAAGCCTCACAACATCCCTGTGAGGTAGGTTTGCCTTGTGTAATTATGTAGTGGTTTCAAAAATTAAAGATGATGCTGCTTAAATAGTCAATGCTTATTTTAAAACAGTGATTTTGATTTTTGTTTTTAGGCACAAAATGTATTGGGTGCTACCATGATTCCAGCATATTTGGAAGACAGAATAGCATAGAAAAGTAATGGAAACAATCCAGGTGCAACTGAAAACCAGCAGTGAATGGGTTAAAGTGCAGTTCTAACCTGAAAACTTACAGTATACAAAACAGCATCAGGGCCTTCTAAGACTGTAGGATCTCAGTGGCCCCTGGTGAGATCCTGCCCAACTGAAAAGTGTCAAAGGCTGTTTCAGTGGTCAGCTTTGCAAATGAAAGTGTGACAAACCAAGGGCTCCTCCTGCCTGATGGGACTCAACACCATTGATTCTCTACTCAGCAGTTCCCACAAAAGGGAGGCAACAAGGGATCTTGCAGCTTCTTCCTTCAGGATTATTGCAAATCATGTCACCATCTGAAAAGATACAGCACAAAGGCCAAGAAGTGATCTGGGCTGCAGAGCAAGTGGCTAGGCTAATGCAGAGACATGGAAGTCCCAAGTCCCATTGTACCATGAATCTCAGAGCAGAAGCTGGAAGGTGCACAGTGAAATGCAAAATTTGATTCTGTCTGGAGTGAGAAATACTTCTCTGCTCAGTGGTTTCCAGCCTGCTCCCACAGCATGCAAGGTCAGGACAGTTTTCTGGACATGGCAGAAGTATCTTCACATCCTCTACTTCAGCATGGATCTGTTAATAGTTATGGTGAATTACATTTGCTTTCATTTCACTGCTGCAGTTGTACAGGAACAGAAGCTTCCCTATGGAGCAGTGACATCAAAAGTTTCTTCATGCCCTCTGAAAAGTATGTGCTGCAAGTAGCAGAAGGGAATAAAAGCAATGTCTCCAGGTTTTTTTTAAGAGTCCCCAGGAACTACATCCACATGGCTGCTATATTTCATGCAAGTGCTGCAATGTGTTTTCCATTGTCTTGGTTTGAAAGAAACGTGTCTGCCAAGGAAGGCAGGAGTCTCCCTTGTCATGGAAAATGTAAGCCCCTTTCCTCCGAATTATTATAACTTTGAAATTAAGGGGCTTTCAGGCAATTATATGAGAAATAGGAATAATAGTTCTTTACTAGTATATATGACAAAGCAATAATACAGAAATACTAGCTTAACCTGACAGAGTCAGGGTACGACCTGACACCCTGCTGGGAAGGGTGGTGATAGCAGTCCAGTTAGATGATAGCTGCAGTTCTCTTTGAAGTGGTTCTGTTGAAGCGGTGATCTTGTAGAAAAGGTCTGGTCCTCCTTGGAAGGTCCAGTGGTGGTTGTGTAGCTCTTGTCCTCTGGGAATCCAGTAGGTAAGGGCTGCTTGTGCTGTTCCAGACTCCAGATTATATCCAGGTGGGAATGCTTGGTTCTTCCCCCTGGGAGGAGCATCTCACAGTGGAGTAACGTAAGTCTATGAGTCATGCGGTGGGTCCTTGATTGCCCATTAAACAGAGATAGCTCCCGGAGGGAGTTATCAGGGGTGAGTCATGGTAGGAGATAACAAGCACTGCGCCACCTGCTTTAACAGNGAGTAACGTAAGTCTATGAGTCATGCGGTGGGTCCTTGATTGCCCATTAAACAGAGATAGCTCCCGGAGGGAGTTATCAGGGGTGAGTCATGGTAGGAGATAACAAGCACTGCCCCACCTGCTTTAACAGCTTGTGAAGATGATAATAGAATACACACTTTTGGTTACATCTTACACCGTAACCTAGGACATCCATGGGCACACCTATTCATGCACAAGGAACTTCGTCTGAACCAGTGAGACTCTGCAGCAGAAAACATCAAAGCTTATTGCAAATGTTGCCCAGGATGAGATCTGGCGGGCTCACTTCCTTGAAGAATTCCCAGCTAGTGAGGATGTCTTGGCAGAGGTCATGCTTGTGTGACTCTTTTGGGAGCCTGGTGGCTGTGAAGGTGGTTTCTTCTTGAGCACTGGAGTTTTGTTCTTGCTTTTAAATACTTTATTGGGGTCCAGCTTGTTCACAAAAGTATCAGCTTCTTCAGACAGGAGTGCTGTGTTGATGGTTATGGGTTTATACATGTTAAACCATTGCTGAAAGGTAGGATGGTGGGGAAGAACAAGTTAAATTCAAACTGCAGTTAGACAATTCCACCTTGCTCCCCATCTTCCCCAAGACATGATTTTAATCCTATGCTACTTATTAGTTTGCAGTTTACAGGACTTGGAAGAGTGCTTGTGATAGGGATACACAATGGCTACAGTCCCAGTCCTGGAACGGCATTCCAGACAGGGAACAGGAGAACCAGACCCAACCCTAACACCATCTTTCCTGCCATGTAACTCCTATCAGGAGTGATTCCTGATTTAAACTGCAGGAGGAAAAGCAAAAGGATGGGATGAAACTAAACCACATTTATTTAGATTCAGATAAGCAGGAAAGATTAAAAACCCTTGGAATTCAAATGTACTTATAAACTGAAAACAAACTAGTTGAATTTCTCCAAATGTAACCTTCCTCCCTCTCTTCACAGATAAAATAATGTATTTTTTTAACTCTTTACAGAAAAAAAATTGTGTTTGTTTGTCTTCCTGTTTCTGTTTCTCATTTTCTATCTAGAAGTAGCTACAATGATTTGGTTTTTTGGTTGCAGCAGACACCAAAATGTTATGCCCTACAGGTCTCAACTCTTTTGGGGTTTTTTGTATCATTTCCCCATTGACAAAGTCAGGTAATAAAACTGTAGGAGTTATGGTATTACAAACCACAGTGAAACCATCAGCAAAGTGTTGAACAATATGAACAAAAGATCAATTCCGGAACATAGATAGCAATCTATTAATGTACTGCTTAGTGGAAAACAGCTTTAATACACCCCCTTGAAAACCTTTAAAAATGATAATGGTTAACGAACTAGGAGGATTTTAACCACAGGGGCTGCAAATGATTAGGGAATATATGAATGATTCCTCTTAAGGTTTGCAAATATACTGAACATAATAAAATATTTATAGCAGGAAAGTTGCAGAAAGGCAGAGCACAGTGCACGTACACAGCCTTGACGGACAAAGTACAGCGCAGTGTAACAGGGAAGGCACCAGGAATGAAAAGAACCAAATTCTACAGCCACTGATGGGAAGTCAGGAGTGATTTTAGTAACTCTGATGTGCATACAGGACCGGGGAATGCCATGCTGGTAAGAGAGCTGTCATGTCTGGGTGAAGTGCAGGACACTCACTGGGTCCCAACAAGCCTTGCCAAGGCGCACTGACACTGCGCTGTGTTCAGCAGGACCATCAGCTCCATTCCCTGACCTCTCACAGCAAAGAGGCAGGGACAGGGCTGAAGGCCCAGTCAAACACAGAAGAGCAGAAACCTCTAATAGCAGGATTTTGGCATAGCAGAATAGTATTTTTAATAATAATAAGTGACTGGAATGGTCACAAGACTTCATGCAGAGGTCTTCTGTAACTACCTTTAGGTTTAAATTGCCCTTTTCTGGGCATAATTTTTATCAAGGCCCAACTGCCGTGAGAAAAGCAGGGTTAACACAATATTAATGAATTCAAATTGCTGTGAAACAAATGACTATTAACACATTACAGGGAAAAAACTTGTGGTCCCTTATACGGCTCAGCAGGGAGGCCGCCTAGAGCCTAGAGACTGCTTGCCCAAAGCTGGGAGGATGTTTTTCCAGTCTGTACTTATGCAAAATACTGACAAACTGGACGCTGCTGTCGTACCTTGGCCTGGGGGCTGACCCCATAGCTGGTGAAGGCGTACTGCCACTGCGGGAGACCCAGGTGGGTGATGAGCAGGCGGTAGTAAGCTGTGAAGGTTTTGGTGAGGAAATGCCAATACAGAGCCCTGTCCAGGAACCAGATCTCTGTGTCTGGGGAGACCACTAGAATAAAAGAAGCACAAATTACACTATTGGTTTGGAGTGTTAAGTTTAACCCCTGGCCACTGTCAGGTGGGTGATACAACGTATTCATCAGAACAGCTGTTTTATATACATCCAGTGTTGCCCCAGCCCAGGTGCAGAATCCAGCACCTTGTCAAACTTCATACAGTTGGTGGTTGCACATCTCTAATTTGCTGAGGTCTTTTTGCAGGGCCTTCGAGAGAGACATCAGATCCTCACAATTTAGAATAATGGACAAACTTAGTATACCTTCCAGTCCTGTGTCCAAGTTGTTTATGAAGACATTGGAGAGCACAGGGCCCAAGATGGAGCCCTTCAGAACCTCATCAGTGACCAGCTGCCAGCCTGACGTGACCCCATTTACTATAACCCTTTGTGTCCTACCCATCAGCCAGTGTTCACCCACTGCATGAGGTACTTGTCTAGCTGTGTGCTGGACAATGAATGCAATGCTGTTCCTTCACAACCTGTGAGTGACACGCTACGTGGAACATTCTTGGACATCAGCAACTTTGGAGTATACGTTCAAAGTACAATTATGGCAAACATTTATCTGCCCCACAAAGTAAAAAGCAACTAACTCTATTGTCAGTCATCTGGATTACTGAATAGAGTTCAGAGTCTGGAAGTCATGGGAGCGTGTGCTGCCAACAAAAACACATTCTGCAAAATCTTTCCACAGTGACCAAATACTTCTCTGGTGGTGACATCCTTTGTAGCACAAAAAGATGTTATTTTCTTGGGAGATTGAGATGCCAAACACTGTCTTTTAAACAGGCTGCCCCTGTGTTGACATTGACACCTGTAACCAATGCTCCCTTCCCTTGCCCAGGTTATCCACTGCATGTGCTGAAATCGCTAACACTGGAAGGCAAGAGGACAAGAACTTCCTGCCATGGCAGTTGTAGTCACACCCAATGAAAGACCCAAGATAACAACACAAGATTTTCCTTAACATGTATACTGCAATTGCACACCCCTACACAGTAAACACACATACATCTAGTGACCTGTGCATTGTGTCAGATGATAACTATTTTACAAGTGCCTTGGGTATTTCACTGCTCGCTCACTGATAGCAGTTATCTCTGCATTGGTCAGAAGAAACAGCTCAGCTCCCATTTCTCACTCTCCCATTAACCCTTCCTGCCACATTTTGACCTAGTTAGTGCCTGGAGGCTCTGCATCCATGCACAAGGTGGAAGAACCAGTCTAATTCTGTCTCAGCTTTTTTTACCTTCTACACTTTGTTTCTAAGCAGAGTTAGACGTTTTCTCATCAAAATGAAATGGCTTTGTTCCAAGACATGCAAGTAACCAGAGCCTAGTGGAGGTCTGTATTATTTCAACGCAATTGTCTGTAGGTCACATGTAAATACTTCCCGGTTTCTATGCATGCAGAAATCGTAAGTTATAACTCAGACTCCAACATTAAAAGGAGTGAAAAATATTAGATCTAGTTAAGGTTTAGCTCCTGACTTCAGTGGAGAAAGGACATCCCAGTAGAAGTTTCACCTACAAATTGCAAGAAGACCAGAAATACAAGGTAACTCTCAATGCGCGGCCTCCAGATACAACCTACAACTAGAGGCAGCTAACTTTACTTTTTGGTGTCTTACCTGGTTCAGCATGCTTATAAACAAGACAGACTTTCCCATTCCCATTGCATGGGTCTAATTCAAAGATAAGACTACGAGAATCAAAGTGTGGCTTCTCTGGTTTGTCTCCATTACCTGAAACCAAGGAAAAAAATTCATGAAACATGTCTGGAAAACTGACTGTGACTCAGTTGCAAAGAATCAATCTGTTTTACACTTATTAATGCGTCAGCTGATGAAGAACGGAATCAAACCATTACATTTATACATCTTGGAAATGATTAAGTTCCCTATGTTTAAAATAAAACTAAGCAAACAAAAAAAAAGTGAGAAAATTTTTCATTACTGTGAGGAAAACAAACCACATAGTCAAAATCAGATGGCTGAAAATAGACTAGCTGACTTCTAGTTCCTCCCTGGCATTAAGCAAGACAAGGTTTACAGATGTCACTACTGAGGTTTGTCTAATCTTTTCTTAAAGTTCTCCAGAGTTAGAGAAGGCACAGTCTCTAGGCAGTCAACCCAAATCCATCACTTATCACTTAGAAGTTTTCCTCATGGATCCGAAATCTTCCCTGCTACAATTGAAGCCTGTTACTTCTGTTGTATATACCATTTGGTTTTTTGTCCTATTAATTTTTTATAAGGAGGACAGGGAGAACAATTTATTCTTTTTCTCTTGGGACAAGATTTTAATGAAATCACAGACATATATATTTTCCCATACATTCCAGTGTGACATCAGCATCCTTCTCAACAATCACGTCTGACTCTTACGCAACTTGTGACCCTCAGCCACCACTGAGCATTTCTACAAAATGATTTTGGGACTGTGTAGCTGCAAGTTCTTGCAGAATGCAATTTTGAAACTTAAAGCTGATGGGGAAGAAGTGGGACATAAAAGCTGTTACTCTTCAGAAGAATTTTCCATGAAAGTCAGGATGGGAACTTCTGTGGGGATGTAATTTTTTCTCAGTGTACCTTATAAATGCATCAATGAAGGTTTAAGCCACTAAATAGAAGCAGAATTTGGTGCATTTCATTACAATGGCTAGAAGATCAGGACTGCAGCCAAACTGGAATGTCCAAAAATACTTTCAGCCACGTTTAGACGCTAGAAGAGCTTATAGAGATGCAGAGACAAGACTGAAATCAAATAGCATTCTTTTAAGGAATTGGTGTGACACCTGGCTGTGTCCTTATCCTCTTGATGTTTTCAGCTGGACTGTAAGAGCTCTGACAAAATGAGTGGGCTTTTTTTTTTCTTTTTTATTCTCTCCAAATAGCAGCATACCCAGGATTTTTAGACAGCCTGGAACACACATTTTACAGGGTAATCTCATAGTTATATGTACGTACCAGTTACTTTTCCGATTCCAGCTGTCTTTTCAGTACCAAAACAAAACCCGTTATCTTTTGTTCATGTAATGCCATAAACACACAAAGACTTAGGAAGCTGAATTACTGGAGGAAGGCTCAGGTGAAAGTTAGAACAGGGAAAAGGCAGAACAGGTAGGCTGACAGGCTGTTAAAAGAGGATGCAAATAACACTAATCCCCACAACATTCACAGCATACAGATCTACCTGCCACGTTGTAGGGGACTTATAAGACACATAATAGATCCAGCCCAGGAGACAGAGAGTCACAGAACGACAGAATGTTTTCGGTTGGAAATGGACCTTCAAGATCATCTTGTTCAAACTGCCCTGACATGGACAGGGACACCCTTCTCTAGACCAGGCTGCTAGACCAAGTAAACCCCATCTATCTGGAGAGAACTTTTCTGTTGCTGTACTGTAGAATGGAAGGGACATTAAAGATCTTCTTGTTCCAGTCCCCTTGCCAGGGGGAATAGCTGAGGTGCTGAGAGAATTGGGTTTGTTCAGCCTGGAAAAGAGAAGGCTTCAGGGCGACCTGACTGTGGCCTTCCAGTACCTGGAAGGGAGCCTACAAGAAAGATGGAGAGGGATTTCTTAAAAGGACATGTAGTGACAGGACACGGGGCAACGGCTTCACATTGACAGAGGGAAGATTTAGATCAGATAGGAGGAAAAAATTCTTTATTGTGAGGGTGATGAGGCACTGGCACAGGCTGCCCAGAGAAGTTGTGGATGCCCCAATCCTGAAAGTGTTTAAGGCTATGCTGGATGGAGCTCTGAGCAACCTGTCCTAGTGGAAGAAGCTTCAGCCCACGCATCTTGTGATATATCCTAACATTAAGAGAACAAAAGGGATGAGGCAGAGCAGGTTTTCTAGCCTGTTAACAGTGCCTTACCTTCCTCATCTGTGTCATCTTCCAGGTCAGCGAGAGTTGGAGCATTAGGCAGAGTGTACATAGAGGAACCCCCAAGCCGACACAGCTTTGAGACGCTGTTAATCACCATGGAGCCCAGGGGCATTGGGGTATCTGCAACAAGACTGATCATTAATCACATCCAGTGTCAGGAAAGCATGGGAGGTATTTATTCTCCTCCAGACATCAGCCTCTGTGGGGTGAAGAGATGGTTATACCCAGCAGATCTGAACCCTTAAGTAAGACTCTACAGGAGCAAAAATGAGGCTTTTTCAAACACAGAATTGCACTTAGATGTGATGCAACACCATCTCAGAGCTGTAAAGGTATGAGAATTACATGGCTGGCAAAGACCGTCCTGCAGCTGTTAGCTCAGTCCTGCGAAAAATTAAAAATCCTGGCTACAGGATTTCAGCTACAGCCTCTTTCTCAAAGCTGTTTTCCCTGCTGCTGCCCTTCCTATCAGAAACCACCCTACACATTCACAGCTTACTGGGAAGCTTGTCCTCTGCCACTCCATGTACCTGCTCAAGGTACATCCTCTTGGTTGCCAGTTCCACAGAGGATTTTATCAGTGCATCAACATGTGAGTGTTCCTGAAAGAATGCTTCAGGACTTGTCACTTGTCCCTGTTTCTGAGGACTCAGACTGTTACCAGATACCAAGGCAGCAAGCACCCTGTTCAGCCACGTGCCAGTGTGACGGGTCTCAGAAGGCACTGCTGGCTGTTCGCTCAAACAAGACGGTTGTACCAGCAGCCTCGGTCTCTGTGCACTTGTGAGTCCTGAAAACAAGACTTCTCAGCGGTTACAACACAGCAAATCTCGCTTGAAACACGATGGGAGTCACTGCAGGTGCTAAAGCATTGATGTCAACTGTCTCTGAAATGTTATTTCATTTCCTGAGGAAGACCCTGCATTTGACACCCATCTCCAGAAGTAAGCAGAGTCCACAGCCCTATTTGAGAACCCTGCCTCAAGTCAGTGAGAGCCAGGATAATAGCTGCAGAGTGAACAAACTACCTTGATTTTTGCCAAACAAGGACGGAAAATGAAGCTTGGACTTTAGCTGGTGGAAAGCAGAATCAGGCTCCAACATGTACACACATATTTTAATGAGAAAGAAGCATTACCAGAGGGTGACTCTTCCTACTGATTTATGATGGGAAAATGAGCTACAGCTGTTTCTCTCTCCATGAACTACAGAGGGTGTTAAGGTATGAGGTTTAAATGACACACCTAAATCTGAGTGTCAACAGATGGCCAGCGTATTACAGAACAATATTTATGTCACGAATAATTAGTTTCTTGCTGGTGTTCAATGTATGCACCTCCTCTGTGGGAGCCCAGAACATGCAAGCAATAGATTTAGCCCTGAGAGATGTGTATTGATTGTGCAGAAAGTAAGTCCGAAATTAAAGAGGTTCTGGAAAGCATGGACTGGCTGCAACGAACTGAGGTTGTCAGTGGAGAGGAACACAAGGACTCACCGTCGGTCTTCACACTCCAGGTCATCTGGAAGCCATCAGTCATCAGATAGAAGTTCTTTAAATCCTCTGGTAATACACAAGAGTTTTTCTGCAAATCACAATCAAAGTGTTACGGGAAAATGCAAAACATGCCTCAAACCCTAAGAACAACTCAAAATCGGTACAGAAGTATCTGCCACCAAGTTTTCTGCTTAACTCCAAGGTGACTCAAATCAGTTTATAGATCTCATTCTAAAGCCTTGAGAGAAAAATGCATATTTTGTGTGACTCTGCCAGTCTTAACAAAGGTAGCTTGGAAAAATTTCACAATGAGCAGTTAGTCATCACAAAATTATTACAGAATTGTTCCCCAGCTGAGACACTGTATTACTTTTGAGATTAGCAGCCACTCCAACCTCACATAAATCAGAACAATCAGCTTTTTCATATATATGGCTTACAAGAGCAGGGCTTTGCTTTAAGTGAAATCAGACTAAACTTACCTGTTCTACAAAAGCATGTACAATATTAGCACAATGACTCTTTTCTTCTGAGGGATTTCAGTTCCAAGTAGGTGAAAGAAGCATGGACTCAAAAGCTGCACATACTCAAGCAGATTTGATGTTTCATTTAACCAAAAGTATGTGTGCAAACACATGCAAAGCCAGACTCACGAACCTGCTGGTCTGGCTTCATCCCTCCAAACGTCAGTGCACGGCTGCGGCTCCTAAGCCTGCTTCTTTCTGAGTTGGCAGTGAAAGAAGCAACCCCTGTGAGCTCGAGTTTCTCGGAACCAGAACACTTCACCTATACTTGTCTTGGTTGTGGAAGGAGTCTTTCTTACACTCTTCAGTTAAGCAGCAAATACAAGGAAGGAAGGATAAAGGCTTAATCCTCAGAACGAAAAGAAGCCCAAAGAGCTATAGGCATTTGTAGACACCACTTCTGGGGACAGGACTGGCTGTAGACCAGTGACTCTCTGTTCTTGCTGAAGGGTCAAGTACGCAAAGTTAAACAGAATGGAAGCCTGCCAGTTTAATAAGACAAGCAGCAAGCATGACGAAAGGAGTTACTTGTTGGTCTGTTTGCAACTGTTTTAGAGAAAAAACCCAATTGACGCCAGTGAGTTCAAATTTAAAATAGTCACACTCAAGACTCCAAAAGAATCAGACATCAAAACTCAGGATAGGGTCTGATGATGGAGGTTTCACCATCTGTTCATGCTGACTTGTCCAAGGGCGGCATCACTCTCCTTGTGAAAAAGTTTCATTAAATAAAGACAGAATATTCTAGTAAACACTAGCTAAGGAAAAGGAAGATGCACATGCAGTTCGAGTATCTCTGCTTCACTTGGGACATGAATTTTTAACATCTCAAGAGAAGCTTATCTGATTCTCCCCCATGTCTTCAACTTACATATATCCAATTATCTTTCCTGATGTTGCCTCAATGTATCTATCCAGCAAGAGCAACCTGCCAGCTGTGGGTCCAGCTGCAATGCTGGCCTGCAGTCATCAGCTGCTGGTTCAGCAAGGGAAGGTGCTGGTCTCAGCCTGTCCACATGCCCTCCCTCCCCTAGGACCAGAGCAGCCTTTCTGCCTGTTGAAGCCTTACTCACAGCCACTTCCTTTGGGCTGTTACAGTCTCTGTCCCCTCAGCTGGGGTGTACACACTACGTAGGGTCCCCTAACCTGCCCACAACCTCGTGCATGATAACTTACTTTCTGAGCCCAGCCACTGAGGTTGACTGACTGCTACTGACAAGTCCCAGACACTAATGTGGGGCTTTGCAGCTTGCAATAGGGCAGGTCACTTTACTTGCCTCATCGAGCAGCCTGGTCACCAGCACAGAGCTTTTTCTAACCCAGTTAGGGAGAATCTTCAGGGTCCACAGGTCTTAAAGCAGATAACCTGAAACTGTAGACACTGCTTTGAGAAGAATTTACTGTCCTTCTACAAGAGCCTGCTGATGGCTGAGGACCTGGTGGTAAGTTTAGGGCGATTACTAAACCACATGGACATATCTGAAGTTCTTCAAATGCCTTTAACAAACATATCTTCTTCTGTGGGTTCTCCTCAGTCCTAAATATTTATAATTTCATTCTGTGCTTTCATCGCTTCCAGTTCTGAGCTGTAACTGTAAGCACAGTGACTATGGCTAAAACTATGAAGAAAGAAAAATATGACAGACCTTCTACAAAGCCTCAGATGAGTACAAAAAGCTTATCTAATACTTTCACTACATTTAAAATCCCCCAATTTTAACTAATATATTGAAGCAGTGAAAACATGCATATGAATAGATCTCTTGGCTTTGGTGGGTGTTCTTCTCCAAGCAGGAGAACCAGATCCACTGGGATGACAAAATCTAAGATTTTAAAACATCCACTGTAGTATCCAGATAAATACTGCTACAACTCAGGCACAGACCAATTTAGCAAATACAGCCGACTAAGACAAGGGAAAAATCCCATCTTAACAGGTTTTCTGCTCTGAATCTTCCTTTTGAAGAAGATCAACATGTGCATGTTTCTGCAGATGGCTGCTCTCCCAATTTATTTCAGAATTCTCTTAACCATGTCCCCCTGCATGAGTTTCCAAATGATGGTGCAAAATATATGGGTAGAAAATGCAGTAACAGAGCAGGTCTGGGGTCTATAGGAAAAGGCCTGTAAATAGAAAGCTTCATTAACACCCATCTCTTTCATCTGATTGATTGATCTGTCATACTGTGCTTAGCCACATGACCATAGGACATCAGAACAGTAATCTTCTGACAGCAGTCAGAGAAACAAGCCACTATGTATTAAAAATGGCTTATCAAACTCTGTATTCCTCTTGCTCAACTGGTAGTTCTCAGGGTTGTGATCTCCATCCCCATAAATAACACTATTCCTAAATAACATGTCAGAATTGGCTTAACCACAGCCCTGGCAAGCAGCTGTTTTCATTCCAGTCATCTGGTTACACTCATCAGCTCATAAAACAAAATATCCCAAGTGCCCAATATAATGCACGAAGTCTATTCCTTTTGTTTGTTCTCCGTAATATTCCCAAATCGTCTCCCAAGAAAGCACAGACCATTGAGTACAGAAAAAAAATATTAGAACCAGGCTAGTTTTGCTGTCAGGACCTGATTAGAACTGGATCCAAAGCTAAAAACCATGACATATGGCAATTCACTTGAAGCACAGTTGAAACAATGCCTCTCAAGAAATATACTAAAGAAACAGAAAGCAATCAAAACACAGTGCTCTAGAGAGACTTCTCTAAAAACATGATGAGTTTTATCCAACTTCTGGGAGAGAAGGAAGGCGTTCATGTCACGTCTCAGGGCTTCCAAGTATCAGACCACATCAGGAGCCACCTTTCTCTCTCCTAATGTCCTGCAATTTCACGGCTGGTTTGCCCTAGCTGCTGATGAATGCTAATGTTAATTTATGTAACATATGAGATGTTCTTGTTGCACCTTTAATAAATCTGACCCAGGGGGCTCCCAGAAGATCACCTTGATTTTCTGGGGCTGGAGTAGACTTGATCCCCCTCTGCTGCAGAGAACAGGATTTAAAAGTTCTCTTGAGAATATTGTTGTGGAGGCAGTTTTTCAATATATTACAAAGCTTAACAAGAGGGGGAACACTGTGTAAGAAACACTATCTACCTCCCGAAAGTCCTCCAGCCTGTTCCCCATTATGTAGCTTGAAGAAACACAGCTTTCCTCATGCGCTGGCTATGCTGGATCCACTTCCCCGTCTCTCTCACAGTCAGAGCCACAAGGTGAGCTCAAGGTGGGTAGACCCTGTGCTCACTGGGATCAGGGATGGCAGGCTTGGCTAATGCTAAGGGAGGACAAGAAGGATGCCAAGAAGGACCCTTGAAGATGTGCACCCCGCATGCATACTTGGAGTCAAAAAGAGATGTGCTAGAAGCAAGGAGGATGACATTCCAGATATGTGCTGGAAACACTACACAGTAGAGAGAGAGCAGCTCAGGAGGTTCCTGGATTGTGTGTAAGAAGGGTTTGAATGAGGAACCAGGTAACTACAGGCCTGTCAGCCCGACCTCAGTGCTGGGAAAGCTCATGAAGATCACCTTGAGTGCCATCACATGGCACATACAGGAGATCCAGGGGATCAGGCCCAGCCAGCATGGGTTTGTGAAAGGTACAACTGCCTGACCTGATCTCCTGTAACAAGGTGACCCTCTTAGTGAATGAGGGAAAGGCTGGGGATGTGTCTGCCCAGACTTCAGTAAAGCCTTTGACACCATTTCCCACAACATTTTTCTTGAGAAATTGGCTGCTCACGGCTTGGATGGGTGCACTGTTTGCTGAAACCAATATCCTTGCCCAAAGAGTGCTGGTGAATGGAATTACATCCAGCTGGGGCTGGTCACTAGTGGTGTCCCCCAGGGCTCTCTGTACTGGGGCCAGCCCTGTTACTTTTATTGATGTTTTGAATGAGGGAATCAAGTGCACCCTCAGTCAGTTTGAAGACAACGCCAAGCTGGGTGGGAGTGCTGATCTGCTGGAGGGCAGGAAGGCTCTGCAGAGGGATCAGGACAGGCTGGATCCATGGACCAAAGCCAAGTGTGTGA
>VYZQ01017868.1:42717-62650 GCA_013400655.1 Mystacornis crossleyi
ACCCCCTGCATCTCCAGGCTGGGATAGAGTGGCTGGAAAGCTGCTGAGTGGGAAAGGACCTGGAGATGCTGGTTTTCAGTGGCTGAACGGGAGCTGGAGTGTGCCCAGGTGGCCAAGAAGGCCAATGGCACCGGGCTTGTGTCAGCAATAGTGTGGCCAGCAGGACCAGGGCAGTGCCCATGCCCCTGTGCTGGGGGTGCTGGTGAGGCCACACCTCCAATCTTGTGTCCAGTTTTGTTTCCTCACAGCAAGAAGGACACTGAGGTGCTGGAGCACGTCCAGAGAAGGGAACGGAGCTGGGGAAGGGTCTGCAGCACAAGTCTGATGAGCAGTGGCTGAAGGAGCTGGTGGTATTCAGAGTGGAGGAGAGGAGGTTCAGGGAGACCTTCTCACTCTCTACCACCAGAAAGGCACTGAAAATACCTGAAAGCCGGGTGTGGGTCAGGCTTTTCTCCCAAGTAACACGTGAGAAGGACAAGAGGAAATGGTCTTGGGTACCTCTGTGTCCCTCTAACAAAAAGTAATTTTCTATTTTTTAGAAAACCAAAAGAATGTGAGTGACTCATTACTCTTCTGGTTGAGGCAAAACAGGAAATGTAATTCAGGCACTGCACCAGAGTGCCTCCTACCAGTATTTTAGTGTAACACTTATTTCTAAGAACTGCATGTGGAGGGGAGTAGGGCCATTGCCACCCTCATTTTAGGAGTGGGAAAGTGTTCATAGTTATTAGCATTGGTTTTCTGGTGACCATGTAACTCTGTCTCTACTCCCTCTTCTATTGCTTGTCTCTCTTTCTTGGGGAAGAGGTAACATCTTAGTTAGGTTTAAATATGAGGAAACATTGAAAAATTATCTGGTTTTATTAAGATATATTGAACTGCTTACAATTTTGGGGGAAGTGATGCTTCACCCATGTAAATACACTTGGAAATCATATACCTTAAATGTTTTTGTAAGTGTGCTGATTTCCAATAAATTCTTCAGGAGCGATTTCAAGCTCGATTTCCTTAAGTGTAACACTTAGCAGCTCCTTCTGCCTTGGGAAAAATCTGTTCTGCTTTCCTACTGTCTTACTGCACTAACTCCTGTCACAAAGCTCAGCTTCTCCTGCAAAGCTTCATGGCATCTAAGGGACCTAAACAAGCTTAAGATTTTAAAGATTTTTTAAATTTCAACAAGGTAAGATTTTAAAACACCGTAGTACCCAGTTACATGGTGGAACAGCACAATTTAGAAAAAAAGGCTGATGGAAACAAAAAATGCATATTGCCAGCATGGATAAAAGAATATGTTAATTAATAATTAATAATTTTTAAAAAGTTGATTTTTTTAAAGAGCTTCTAGACACTTGTATTTTTTTCTTCCCTTGAAGAAAAAAAGATCTGTCCCTTGCAAAACTGAAAAAGGACAGGAAAAATTGATTCCATTGAAAAAGTATCTCAAGAATAAAACTTTTATTTGGTGAGTCTCAATACAGAGAGAAGTTGTTGGGGGAAGAATAACGTAATTTTGGGAACAATTTCACCATTTTTTCCTACATCACAGAAGAAGTCCTGCAAATACTTTCATCACCAAGGATGTAGAGGGAAGTTAAAAATATATACTCTGACAAAATCTTGTTAAAAAAATCTCAACCATGGAGAAATAATTATGTGCATAGGTATTGCCACCTAGTGGCCACAACCCCGATAAAAACAAACGTATTCAAATCCAAGGAAGGTAAGTTTGAGGAAAAATGAGGTACAAGTTCATCCTGGAAGGGCTTTGTGAATTGTTGAGTGCATTGCACTTAATCATCACAGCAGGACATTTTTTCCTACAATTGTGAAGACTGGGTTAGATTTAGACTTCATTCCCAGAGCTCAAGGGAAAAAAAAAAAAAGGAAAAAAATCCAGTTACCTTTCAATTTGAGACAGGAGCTTTAATTTGTCAATGCAACTGGAACCAAAACCAAAGAAATAGACAGCCACGTCCTTGCCTATTAGAAGTCCAGCTCAACTGTACTCAATTTTTAACATTTACTTCCACAATTGACTTAGTCCATTGTTGGGCGGGGGGAGTGGGAACTGAAATTTTGTTTTGGCTTCTCTTGAATGAAGTGCTTTGGCTACAGCATTTGTTTGGCTTTACAAGAATAGCTCAGTTTTGAAATAAACCCATTTTAGCTAAGAGGAGAAGCAGCACCTGAAAATGAAAGGAACGAGCACTGTGTCCAGGAGCAGCAGTCCTCTCTATTCAACAGAAGAATGAGCAAGTATCACTCCATGTTCCCAGACCTGAGCTGGCTCACAGTCATGGTGCCTCAAACTTCCCAGCCCAGTTAACCCAACACCTGAACAACAGCTACAGGAAACCAGGAATCAGTTTACACAAACCTGAAAAACAGGACATTTCTCCCTGACCACAATTGCTGGCTACTGGACAAGTTTCAGTAACCAACACACAGGTTTACATCACATACATTCTGACCTGGACAGACAAATTCTTAATAAATGTCATTAATTGGAATAGGGCATTACCAAAACTAGTGCAAACCTTTTCCTCACTGTTTAGGAAAAACAGCAAATGGCAAGGTGTCAAAGGGGAAGGTATTTTATGCAGTGGTAACAAGAGCAGTTGCTGGGAGCATTTGCTTTAGGCCATAACCAGGGTTGGAGCAGAGGGAGGATGATTCACTCAACTCCATCCTCTGCCATGTCCCTTTCCAAAGGCCAGAGAGCTTCTACTGTCCCATCCCTACAAGAGTGACACCTACCATGCACTTACTCCACCATGGCCATGGGATTTATGAAGATATGTATATTCCAAAAGTGGAGTAAAAATTACACCTCTGCCCACAGGAGTCACACGACAGTTTTCAGGAGCTCTCTGATCACACAGACTGATGCAGTAAGGTCAAATTATGCAGAGTGAAGGTAGATCATGTCCTTCATAGTCGTCTAGAAACAATAGGACATGCCCTGGCCAAAAGATTGGGCTGGATAGCCAAAGAGGAAGTCAAAGAAAGGGATACGAGAAATTGAAGTGAATGGCTGAGACTAAAAAGAGAAACAGATAACTGGAACAAACTGGGTAGGTCAGAGTTATTTGCCAGTTTGAGGCCTTTACCTTTAATGGCCAAGGATAATAAAGCACTGCTTCATTTTGTTTGAAAGGGAGTTAGAAAATGTTTTCAGACCTGAGTCAGAAAAATGTTCCCCACTGAGTCACCACTGTAGCTGCCTACTACAGTTATGTGGTTTCTTTTTAGAGCCGTCATCCTGAATGTACCCACACGGACGATGGTTCTCTAACAGATCAGGGGCACGTGACAGCCTAAAAGAATGATACCTGATAAAGAAAAAACCAACAACACCTGTTTAGGCTGCACTGTACATCAAACTTGGAAGCTCACAAACACAAGGTTGCCATTGCATCTGACAGTTTCCATGGGCTGCTGCACATTCAGACTGACCCTACTGCAGTTTTATCAGGAAAATACTCACTTGCTCCCAAGAAACGATTGTGTGGCGTTCAGCTGGCTCCTTTTCCACAAATGTCACTTCAGCAACTCCTGGAGAAGTCTCTGAAAGGAGAAGAGGAGCATGTTTGCAGCTGGCATGGGTGACAGCAACACTGTGAGACAGACAATTTTGCAAATTAATCTGAGTGACAGCCAGGGGAAAGGCATTAATGACTGCAAGCATTGTGCTGGTGACTGAGCAGTCACTTTCTTTTGTCTGTAACTCTACTCAGCATGTCTTAGCAGGAGGATGTCTAGTGCTGCACACAATGTTATCCTTTGAATTTTTTTATACGTATATATGCACGTATCATGATATATCTACACATACAGTGATTTAGTGGGTGGCATTCCCCCCCAGGGTGGGAGGGGTTGGAAATGGATGATCTTTAAGGTCCCTTCCAACTCAAACCATTCTATAATTCTATGATATAAACACACACGATTTGTCTTCAAGGTGTGATCTTTTGTAGAAGTTTCATGGAAAAAAAGAATCTGTGATGGGTTCTGAGGTGAACA
This sequence comes from Mystacornis crossleyi, assembly GCA_013400655.1. Lineage (NCBI taxonomy): Eukaryota > Metazoa > Chordata > Aves > Passeriformes > Timaliidae > Mystacornis > Mystacornis crossleyi. Next base: position 46,741 of record VYZQ01017868.1, read on the forward strand.
CTTATAGGAGGATGAATCTTTCTTTGTAAGCATGCCCTGTGGTTTCTGTTGGGAGGGATATCCTCAGTTTGGGACAAGATGTAGTGCCGTGCTGCTCTGAACTGCTAACAACCCTATTCCACAAGGACAGACACACTTCAACTCTGGATTCAGTGGGTTTGGACAGACAGAACCTGACCCTACCACAGGGAGCTGCATGAGCAAACATCAGCTCTCTGGAACCCCAGTTGGACATATTTGTTATGCCCATATTTGTTACGAGCACTGAGCTGGTAATCTATAAAAATCATCTGAATATTTTATGGGAAAGAATGCTATATAAATCTAAGATACTAATCCAAATGGTGCTTTCAGGTGTGAGACGGGAGAACAGACTCCCTTATACTTACTAGTTTATAATGTTTTTCTTCATCCATGGCCAACTGAAATAATTCCCACTGAGATAATTCTCTTTGGATCAAGTCCAGAAAGACTACTAACTTGCTGTGGGAACTGCAAGCCCAGCAGACAGGGCCATGGAATAGAAGTGATAACTATGCATGGCTTTCAAGACTGGCTCTGCTGTGAAAGTATTGGCCCCTAAGGCAGTCACACACATTATAACTGCTTTCTGGTAAAACATACACAGTGCACCAGACGGGAAAAGCAGGCACTAGAGAGCTTTGGTTTGTTTTTTATCTTCGATGCCAGCCAGGCTTTTAATTCCATCAGCAGCATTGTCCTTGTCTTTTCTGTTGGTGGAGGAGTGGCACTCAGCTTCAGGAAGCCTAAACTTCACTTCAGTTGGAAATACTGATTGGTACGTTGTCAGATAATTGAAAAGATAAGACATGGCATCAGAAAAACAAACTCCAACTTAAAGACATGAAAAAAAAAATCATAGTTGGTCACACAGGTAAATTTGTTTGGCCAAGGGGTATCCCCAACATACAGAAGACTCTGATGTTTCACCAAATATAACTTCTGTAACGCGGGTCCAAGGTGGGGCAATCTGTCTCTTGCTCAAATACAAGCTGTCTGAACAAGAGAGTGGAATCAATAACCTAATTGTTCTTTTCCATCTAAGATACGCAAACCTTATGACAAGTTGAGGAGATTATACTAACAGAGTGATTGTTATTTCTGTGATCAAAGAGAACATCAGGGATATTTAATTCATCATGCACAACAGCTTGGCTGGGATGACAGAAGATTAAATATCATAGCAGTCAAAGAAGATGTCTAGGAACGAGAGAAATGCAACTTCTAAAGAGGTCTGAACCAAATCCAAGATCAAAAGAAAGAGAAAGTCCATCTTAAAAGCCCGAATATTGTATTAAAAATATCCTGTGGGTAAACTGAAGACCATGTTTAACGGATGTGTGTAGGTATGGATGGGAGTTCCACTGAACATAGGGTTAATTTTACAATGAGTTGCTTTTTCTGCCAGATGGAAGAAATCAAGAAGCCCCCTTGGTGGCACCTAGATACAGGATAAAGCCTAACTACTTCAGGTGACTCCACCCTATTAATTACCCTGAATCAAGATCATAGTAAACGCTGCCCTATTTTTAGGGCATTTCATCTGGAAGCTTGCAAGAACACTTGCAGAATCAGAAAATCAGAAAGAGTCAATGCAATGGTGTGACACAGGGCTGAAGCAGGAACTCACAGGATTTTCAGTCTTTACAGTACTGCTAATACTGCCTATAAGTTGGCTAAACTCTCAGCATAATTTTAAAAGGTCTGAATAGTTCTGTTTTTATCTAATAGAGAGTGCTAACAGTGAAGTATGGTTCTGCCCTGGGCAGTCCAGAAGAGCTAACACCTTCCATTCTGACTTAGTTATGAATAATGAATCTTTCTGAAATTTGCCATTACTCACAGAACTTCAGCACAATGAGTCATACTGGCAATGGGAAAGATGTCTCTCTTTTTTCCCTCAAGTTATAGCCTCCATAATGCTTGTGAGAAATATCCCTCCTTGTAGGGACTTCCACAAAGACTAAAGTTAAAAAAAACAAAACAACCAAACCAATAAAACAATGTCTGATTTTACTTTACAGCATGCAGAAAATATCAAGTGACTTCCTGAGACTTTCTAAAAGATTTAAAGTAAGATAGATTTTAGTACTACTAACTACTGAGCAAAGCATTGTCCTGAATGAGATACCCTTTGTTATTTGAAAGAAACAAGGACTGAACAGACTGGTAATGTTTCCCAATTAGCAAAGCAATTCTAGTTAATGTGGTGGCACCAAATGAAATGTCTTAGACTACTTCACTGGAAAAAATGTGCCAAATTCCCAGAAGGTGTGGAGAGACAGAGAAAAGAAGTGGAGTGAAACATCGATGTGATGGAGGTTGCTGTACTGCAGAGGACAAGTTGTCAGACACATGGAGAGAAAAACAAGAAAACACAAACCAGGAAACACCTTCCATGTGGTAGGGATGTTACACGACTTTCAGAGCCATACCTGCATTGCCATGTCTTGCTGGTGTACACAACATACCTACTCAAAACAGTTTATATGGCAACACTACATGTGGACACAGTTCACATCTCACAGCTCTCACACACCTGCGGGTGGTGAAAATGTGGGCAGGACTAGTAATTTTTTAAAAAGAGCTACTTCAAAGAAGCTTTTGCCATGATGATGATTGTCAGTTTCACTCACAGAATAGAGGGATAATGTTATCCTGCCCTTACAACTAACAAAACAAATAAACAGAAAAAAAAATCCACCCACCCCTCCTCAAGAAGTTCAGTAATAAGTCAGTATGACAACGCTGATCAAAGATTGAGGGTGAAATCCTGTCCTCACTGAAGCCCAGAGAAAGAATTTAGCCCTGATCTTTTAATCTCATCTGTCTGAGCAGCTATCCAAACCCACGTGCAGCTATAGATACACTGAGATTACCAGGTGAAACTCACTGTTCTGCAATACAGCATTGGGGTGAAGTAATTACAGAGCTCACTTTTGGCTCTAAAATTCCCAGCAAGAAATTCCAGGACTGCAATTTGTAATCTTGTTGTACACCTGGTTTAGGAGAGATGTACAACTTTCCAGCCTTACAAATAGGGCAGTCCTGTGCTCTGTGCTGCTGAGGTATGAAAGGTCTAATGCTGAAATCCTTTGCACATGCACATACTTGCACAAATCCTTGACTCCACTGATATGAATAAAGTTTTGTCTGAGAATCCTTCCTTTGCATGCCTTGCAGTCCTGCTGAACTTCAAAGGGAGCTGAGGGGATGGAAGAAGATTTAAGATCTGAGCAAAACCTGGAAATGGCAAGTGGGGCATTTTGTGGAACAAGTCTCACAGTGTGGGAACGAGCTGCAGGGCAACTATTTATGGGGATCTGATCCCAACCAGATTCAGAAATCGGCCTTCTACCAGAACACTTCACCACACTGAACTCCCCTTCATGGGGCACACTCCCTGCTGACCCCATGCTACCACAAAAGATCAGATTTAGGCACAATTTACACATGAAGGTTGTGTGGAGACCTCATAGACACCTTCCCGCATCTGAAGGGGCCCTACAGAGAAGCCAGAGAGGGACTTTTCATTAGGAACTGTATGGACAAGGATACAAATAGAAAGAGGGGGGAATTTAGGTTGGGTATTAGAAGAAAATCTTTACTTTGAGCGTGGTGAGACACTGGCAGGTTTGCCCAGAGAAGCTGGGGACGTCCCTCCCTGGCAATGTTCAAGGCCAGGCTGGATAAGGTCTTGAGCAGTCTGGTCTAGTGGGAGGTGTCCCTGCCCACGGCAGCAGGGTAGGGAGTGGGTGAGCTTTGCGGTCTCTTCCCACCTTGCAACACTAAACGATTCAACGATTTTGCATAAAACACCACCTTCTCCTCCTCTGATGTTTATGAAACTCTTAAGTCGAGAGATTCGGGATTCCTTCCGTTGCTTCCAGAAGCAAGGATGTGTCTGTGTGTGTGCAGAGACTGCTCAGCTACGCGATTCACAGGAGGGGCCATGCCAGCATGGTGGCTCCTCCCGCCCCCGGCCTGCCCCCGGCCCCGTGGGGCTGTAGCTCAACGCCACTCACCCAATATCCTTGTGACGCCCAGGGTGAGCTTGTCCAGGTAGGGCTTGATGCTGGTGGGGGGTTTGTCCTCCATCCTCCGCGGGACCCTCCTGCCTCTGCCCAGCCCGGCAGAGAACAATGCCTTTCTGTCCTTCCTGCTGCCCCGTAGCCGCGGGGTGCGCTGGGAGTAGTAGTTCTTCCGGGCAGTGCTCTATGCGACCTATGGTGGCAGCCGGAACTCAGAGGACCACGATTCCCGGCATGCCTCGCGCCCCTCCGTGTTCCTGCGGCGCAGGCAGCCAATGGGCGACGAGCGCCAGGGGGGCGGCGGGGGTATGCGGGGAGTGGCGGCTGTTTCAAGATGGCGGCGGCGGCCGCCGGTGCGGGTGGAGGCGTTCGCTGGGGCCAGGGCTGTATCCTTACCTGGGACTCGGCGTGAGGGGACAGCGGCGGGAGGGGCCGCCAGGGCTGTGTGGGGAGGCCAGTCGGGGGGTTTGGCGTGGAGTCGATGCGGGGCTGTGGATCGGGTGGGGTTCTGTGGCCGTGGCACAGGCTATGTGGGGCCTCCGCTGGCGAGTGTGGGGTGGGATTGGCTTGGGGAGAGGGATTGGGTATGTGACTGTGTAGGGGGTACGAGGGATTTCAAAGCAAATGTGACCTGGGAGAGAAGGGAGGGTCGTAAGTCCTCTTCAACGTGACACAGCTATGAAATCCCGGGGCAGGTAAATATATAGAAAATGGGGAAACTGCATTCAGCTTATGGGAGCTTGTAAGGGAATCAGTGGAGAGAATGAGGTGGTACAGCCTGGAGAAAAGGAGGCTCAGAGGTGACCCTCTCGCACTCTACAACTACCTGACAGGGAGTGGGTTGTAGCCGGGTGGGGACTGGGCTCTTCTCCCCGGTGGCAAGTGACAGGATAAGTGGACACAGTTTTAAGCTGCTCCAGGAGAAGTTTAGACTGGACATTAGAAGGAATTTCTTCACACAAAGGTGATTGGGCATTGGAATTGCCTCCCCAGGGAGGTGATGGAGTTACCGTCCCTGGAGGTGTTTAAGGAAAGACTGGACCTGGCACTCAGTGGATGACACGATGGTGTTCAGTCATAGGTTGGACTTGATGATCTCAGAGGTCTTTTCCAACCTCATTGATTCTGTGATTCTTTGAAAATGAGGCTAGAGGCTGAGCAGGGAAGAGATGTGTCTTTTGTGACTGGCACCTAAGCTTGACTACAAGCACAACATTTTGGGTGAGCCTGTGTGGAACTTGGAGGGGTCTGTCTGTGAGCAGTGGGTGTGAGGCCGGGCTGCCTTCATCTGCAGAGGACCTGCAGGCTCCCATTGTGGGAGACTACCTGGGGCTGGACACGTAGATGGAGTGGGTGGCGGCTGTGGTGTTGGGAGAGCAGCGTGTACAAACCTGGTTAGAGACAGATGTGCTTATGTGGCTCAGAGAACCAAGAGCTGGCTTTGGTGTTTGGGCTTGTGTGGCTGAGTTGGAGGCTCAGTGACTTGAAGTCATCGGGGTAGAACTGACAGTCTGGCCTGGTGGAAATTTAGGACCTGACAGTTTAGCTCCAGCTATGAGGGATTTGAGGCATTGCTGTTAGTCAGACTGAGAGTGAGATTTCAGCATCAACTGGAAGTGATTGGAAAGAAGAGTACATGTATGTGCTCTTTTATTTGTATTTGACTGCACACCCACTGGGACAGTGTGCAAGTGAAATGGGCCAACCATCCCATGGCCTTTTTAGGGAGTGCGTTGTTATGATTTGCAGTCTGTGTAAAGTGAAGAAGATTGTCTACAACTTTTTCTGTGTTGTGAATGGGATGAAGGTGTGAGGCCACATATCAGATTTGCTGCCACACTGCCACTACTCTGCACAGTTGTGGAAGTGTTGATGCATTTATATTGACAATCTATTTTGATTAGTTAACTCCTGGGTAACAGGTTGTTTGCCATTACTTAGTACGGTTTCTAAGCCCAGCAGTGGCCTCATTCATCATGATATTCCAGGGAATGAAGTTCTTCCTGATGACCATTTCCATTCTACATATTTTGGTGAATGGGCAGTGTTGCCTCTGATCTTGGAAAAATTTAAATTCTTAGAAAAGCACGTGGCATAATTTAAAAGTAATGGCAGTGCATGCTTTCTGAAAAAGAGGAGCGGGTGGGGAATTTGGTAGATTGGTTTAATAGGTTTGGAAGACTGAAGTTTTCTCCATAATTTTTGAATAGACTCAGCTCAGCAAGGCAGGTTGTGTATGTAAGCTGTACCCAGGTGCTGAGTTTCTCCAATGGCTATCTCTGCTGTTGCACTGAACTTTAGCTGTGGTGGTACAAGGTTTATAATACTACACTCGCCTTACTGGCAGTCTTGAGAGGCACGTGACAGTGGACTAATGTTAAAAGGCTGATGCTGGTGCTGTCCCCAGTCTGTTATTCTGAGGGAAGGGCCTTGGACCTGCTTATGAATCAGCCTCTGAATCGCTGTGATTTTCAGTCCAGCTGATTGATGTAACCTGTATTAGTTATTCTAACACACTGGGCTGCAAAGCTTCACCAGGAGAGTGGTCCTGGTAGCTGGGGGGAGTAACAGCAACAGCCTTGACTAATCTTTGCATCCTGCTACTAGGATTCTATCCAGAACAGCTGGCAATACCAGAGGCACACTCTAAAAGCAGAATGTTGTTTAGGCAAATCTTTTTATTTCCCATAGCCATGTGTTGACATGCAGATTAACCATATGTCAGTTGAGCAGGAACTGCCTGTGCTGAAGTTTGTTGTTTCCTGAAGCAGCGTGAGCTGAACATACACTTCTCAGTACCCTGCAGTTTGCTGTTGTGGTTGTGCTGACACAGCTGTTTGGGCTGGGCTGTGATCCAGGCTCGGACTTTCGGTCCACCTTGGTGCTTTTTGAAAAGAGAGTATGCACAGTGCCTTCCTCGTACAGTTTGTACAGCTTCCTCGCCCGGTTCGTGGTATGCCCCCACAGTGTGTTCTGGCAGCTGGAGATTGCAGGCTGCAGCTCTCAAGTGAGAACAGAAATGCTCTCAGTGTTTGTAGAGAGAGCTGGCTTTGACAGCAGTACTTACTGAATGTGTTTTTAAACTGGTGTGAGGCCGATGAGTGATAATTATTTACAGGTGATAAAATGCATCGACAAGATCATAAGTGAGCCTGTGATCAAGCCCTTCCAGTGTGACAAGTACCAGTTGTGTGATAGACAGTGGGTGTTGACTGAAGTTGCTGTCCACAGGGGGAAGCTCCTAGACTTTACTTAGTTTTCTCCACTATGTGGTAACTTACTAAATTCAACTTTTGAGATGGTGTTATCAGAATCAAATTGTAGTTAAGGCAAGAGTTTGTATAGGGTCATTGAAATATTTTCACAATTTTACTTTATTGTATGAATGCAGCTGCAAAACCTTAAATGCATTTATCTGTTCTCAGTACAGAAATTAGATAATAGAATTAATTGGCCAACCATAAAAGGCTGAGGAAAGTAAAGGGGTATAAACAAAAGATAGTGGAGGAGAATTTTATGTTCTGTGCTTTTGTTTTCCAGTTTAGTATTGCCCTGGTTTCAGCTGGAATAGAGTTAATTTTCTTCCTTGTACATGGTATGCTGTGTTTTGTATTTAGCATGAGGAAAATGCTGATAACATGCTGATGTTTTGGATATTGCTCAGCAGTGCTTACCCAAAAACATGGACTCGGGTGACCCATGTTCTGCCAGCAAGCAAATGCAAAAGAAGCTGGGAGGGATCATGTCCAGGAGAGCTGACCCGAACTGGCCAAAGGGAGATTCCATAACAGAACATCATGTCCAGTACATCAGCTGGGGAGTGTTGGCTGGGAGCTGCCAGTTCCTGCTGGGGGAAGGGCTGGGCGCTGGTCAATGAGCAACTGTACTGTGCATCACCTGTTTCTTTTGGGTTTTAATCCTCTCTCCTTCCCTTTACATTGCAATTAATGTTATTATCCTATTTTATTTTGTTTTATTACATTTTGTTTCAGTTGTTAAGCTTTTCTTATTTCTACCCATGAGGTTTACTGTTTCTCTCTGATTTTCCCCCCCTCTTGGGGCCAGGAGGTGGACAGGGAGTGGCTGTGTGTGGTACTGAGTTACTGGCTGGCGTTAAGCCACAAGAAGTATGTTAGTTATTTATGTGGGAATAACAATCTTTACGTTCAGCTAAATGAAACTGCTGCTTTAAGGAAGACAGTATGGTTTACACCCTTCCATGAATTATATTGAGTCCTATTTTTAGTGGCTTCAAGGAGGCAGGGATTCAAGTTCAGTGACTGCTAACATAGCAGAAATAATATGATGCCCTGTTGCTTCTGATTTTTAAGTGTTTTCTACGGTCAAGTAATTTTATAGTTAAACCTCTGGGATATTTGAAAGTTCTTTAAATTTCTTAAAGAAAATCAGTCCTCAGGCTTTTATGTATTACTCATCATGTGATGATCAGATGAGAATGACCAACTTCCTTTGAAATCTTTTGCATTTATGTTTCTTAGAATGTATATACTAATAACCTGTTTAAATTTAAATAAATATTATTAGTTCATTATCTTAGCTCTTGTAACTGGGGCTGGTCCCTGGGATCTGTTGCAAAGGTGACCTCTAAGATCCTTATGGGCTGAAAGTTAATGCACAGTGAAGAAGGAGTAGGGCTTTTTAGCAATCTGTGTGGTGATGTTCTTCTTCTAACCAAGTTTTCCTTGCTTTTCTTGCTCCCAAAGTGTTGGAGCTTGTTTTCTTATCAACAGCTGTCTAAAATTAAGAGATCAAATACTTCTTTTTACAGTCCTGTTTAAAGAGCCAAGCTCCCTCTCTTTTTATTTCCTTTGACAAAGCCACATGCAGCTTCTGATGAAGAAGATCCACTGGTATCTGTTTCAGGTATGACCTTCTAGTAGACATAAACAAAGGTTTTTTTCCTGTGGATGATAAAATTTGCAATGTCTTTTCAGGTATGTGGTTTGTGCCCATAAGTGTGTGTAAGGTAGAGAGTCATCGTAAGTTGTAATGGGACATATATGATTATGGCAGAGGATTTATTCTCTGCTGCTTAGATAAGCATACGGTATAAGATGAATAGTTCCTGGGGAGTTGTTTCTGTTGCAGGTACACCATGGCTTTATCCAATTTATAAAGCAAGCTGAATTTTTAATGTGCTCTTCTAGGAATATTGAAGCATTAGAGGTGTTCAGGTCTTTTGTAAATTTTGAAGATACCAATTGAAATGAAGATGCATTGTGTACAGATAAAGCAATTTTTTTTTTTAAATTAGTTCTTTTGATCTTGATTTACTGACTGCATACTTGTGTACATCGCTGGGGAAAAGATGAGTGTTCTTAGTTCCGCTTCAGAATTCTCTTAATTGTTTTCAAACACAGCTCTTAAAGTGACACCAGGTCCTGAAAACATACCTGAGGATGGTTAACTCTAGACTGAAGTTGTGTGTGTGTCATCCAGCAGTTATAAGTTTTGAGGAATTGTACTCTTCAGGTTTGGGGTAGTGTGGATATCCTTCGAAAGTACTGGCCAAACATCTCTGTTGAACTACAAAACACATGCAGAGATTTTTAAGCCGAGAGGTGTCGGATTGTTCTTCTCTGTTGCCTAGAAAGAAAGCAGTGATCCTAAATGATGGAAATTGATTCACTCTGGAAAGTTTTCTTCCACTTCTGTGGAAGAGAATTTCAGGAGCACTATTTTTGCTTGTATTCGAGCATGGAGATGTTACAGCTTACAGTTTAGTTCTTTTGCTTGAATTGCTGGTACACTTCTGAAATTCATTATCCAAATGAATGCAATCTATCTGCTAATATGAAGTTAATGTTTTTTGTTCAAAACTTTTTGCACTTCTGAACAGACGAAATTCAACCCTTGAGGTAGTACCAAGAAGCTATGGGCTTTAATCTGGCCCTGGGAGGTTTTAGTGTTAGTGTCAGTGTTGGTACTTTGTAATTGCAGCATCAGGATTTTCAGTGCTTTAATGTTCTTACCGTTTGTAGTGGTGATCTAATTCTAATTATGGCAGGAAGTGTTTGACAGATGATCTGTGGAGTGTGCTCTGCAGTGTTGCCTTACTCATATGCCTGGTCCTGGAAGGAACAAACAGCCTGAGCATCAGTAGGTTGGCTGTGTAACAGAAAAAGTGGTATTTTATTATATGAGTGGTACTTTTTAACAGCTTTACTGCTGGTTGGTTCCTTACTGTCTTTGGGTATCAAAGCAGAAGCTCAATTTTATGCTTTTGCATCTTAATCAAACACAGTTTTTGTGCATTGAACCTCAGTCTGAAGACATAATGTGCATTTCAGAATTTATGAAATGTTCATTGTGGCTGAGCGTGCTTCAGTGCCATGCACCTTTTTCTGCTGATGTATTCATCTTAATGAAATTTTGTATGTGGTGAGAGGCTGGGGGGAACTGCAGACATATTCATGAGGTGCTCATTCTTCTCAAAAAAAAAGAACTGCTAAGGCAAGATTGTCTTTGTGGAAGTCTGGTTGTACAAGGCAAGAGTAGGGCCCCTTTTCATTTTATAACCTGCATGTTCTGCTTGTCTTTCATTTACAGGAGTGTCTACAAAAGGAAATTTAAGAACGAGGTGTTTGCCAAAATATCAGACAGGTCAGACTGAACTGAAGGTGCCTGTAGCTGTTGCTTCTGTTTCCGTGGATCCTGATAGAGGTACAGGAGGTCCTACAGGGCAGCAGGTCAGTAAAGGCAAGTTTTTCTTGGTCTTAAGAGTGCGCGTAGTAGAAAAAATGGCTGAAAATTCTTAGATTGATAGCTTTTAAACGGTTTTAGAGTACTGTTATTTTTATGGTCTTTTTTTGCCTGCTCTGCATGGTGGCTTTCTAGCAGAAATCATCACCTAAAGAGAACAAAGGCTGAATGTGTTAGTTTGTGTAAGTGATGTGTAAGTGGGGCTATGTAAAACAGATTATTTATATTTCTGTGTGGTGTGTATTTGTACAGAGACAGTGCATGTAGCCCTGGGTAGTGCCTAATCTATATTTTACTTGCTAAACATGCCAGAAGTTGTGTTCACTTTATTTATTTTCATTCCTCTAATCATCTCATTCAGAAATAACCCGAGTAAAAACTCATTTTAGAGACCTTGTTGCTGTGCCTGCTCATGTTAGAAGGGTAAAATCACATTTTGTTTTTGATAGCAGAACTTCAAAATGCATTTGAGTAGTAGAAGTAGCTTTGTCAGTTGATGTCAGCTGCTTTGAATTGTGTGGTCTCCTCCTGTGACACTAGGTGATGTTTTTCCTATGGTTTCGTGCATTAGAAATTTCAAAGCAGCAGGGTTTCCTTTGGAAGGTTATTCTGTATTGTGATAGATGCTGTGACGTTCAGAAATCTGTTGAGACTTGCCATTTTTCTAACATGGTTTATGTAGTACAGTGACTGTACCACAAGTCATTTGAGTGCTGTTGAGTCTCTTGCCTAGCAGTCATCTTGGGCCAGCCTGTAAATCACAAGGGTTTGGCATCCTCCCACTTGCAGACAGGATCTAAAACCTCTGACTGTTTCTGCATTTCTGTTTTATTATCATGCAGTTAAATCTTGTTCTTCATCTGAGGTAAGATGTCCTTCTGTGCCTTCTGTGTGCTGAGTAAGTGCTGTGTGCCTCACGTGTACGTTCAAAACTCTGATGTGAGGACAGGTTTCTCAATTATTGTTCCTTTAACAGTGTCATTGCCCTTCAAATCCTTCACCATGACACATGACTAGTTATTACACTAGTATTAATTTTTAGGGTTTTTCCTGGACTTGGACATTTCCCTTTCTCTGTTTATCAGTCCTTGCTTTTAGAGGCTGGTATGTACCTCTACTTTGCAAATGATGCTGTTAAGTGACATGCAGATAAATTCCACAAATAGCCCCCATTATGCAGAGTCTTTATGTAGAAGCATCTCTTCATTAAGTATCTACAAGCCTGCTGCCTCACAGATGCCTTCATATGTCACATTAAAATCTGTTATGTTGAATGGTGCATTGATTGCATTACTTGTTGTCTAGAGAGTTTTTACTCCTTCTTTGTGAAAGCCATTGTATAAATGGCTTTTGGTGTACTTTTTTTTAAAATATAATGCCTGATATGTGAAATCTTAATTGGTGACTCATGCTTTTATATTATTGACAGCAAAATGTGTTCAAAGCTATATTTTGTTTCTGTCTTTTTAAACCTTCTGTTTTTTGCTTACCTTGCCAAATCCTTATGGAAGCTTCGTACTCTGAAGATAAGCTCTGAATTACTTGAAACAAACAGAACAAATGTTTTTACTCATTATTGAAGAAGAACTTCTTTCGCATGAAATTTTCATCAACAACACAACTCACTTTCTGCAAGGTGTTGTGTGCATGTATAGGGAGAGCTGATGGCTTTACTTTGCCGTAGTATCAGAATGGTTTGGGTTGGACAAGACCCTAAAGTTCATCCAGTCCAAGGCCCCTGCCCTTCCAGTAGTGCAGGCTGCTCGTAGTCTCATCCAGCCTCGCCTGGACATAATTCTGAGTAAAATGCTCTAGGCTGGAGTAGGTGAGCTGTTGTGGTCCTTTCTGTGATTCTTTATGATTTTGTCAAGCTGTTATCACCTTCCAAGGTGTGGAGATTATCTTCCCAGTACTGAGTTACAAAACTGTTCTATCCTGAACTGCGTAGAAAGGACAGAAATCTGAGAAAAGGAGACAAAAGTCTTGGCTTCTACCTCCTTAGTCCTGTTCTTTTGATGGTTGAGCTGCTGCTGTGCATTATTCCACAGCTTCATTTTGACATGTATTATAGTACAAGTCTGCCTCTGAGAATTTCTTGCGTACCATCTATGCATAGCTGTGGGTGATAGAAAAAACTGATTTTCCTCTTCATCCCACAAAGGTTTGTCTGACAGTATGCACATCGGTTTGGGTAATAGGTTTAGACACCTTCTGTTACAGTCTCCTTCACTAATGTGATCAAGCTTCATTCTCTTTTTTCAGTACTGTAACTTTTCATTTTTCTTAAAGAAGTTCCATCATCTGCCTGCTAAAAAAAAAAAAAAGGTCACACATTTTTAGCATGGGAAATGAAATTCCTTCAACCATACGTTTAGTTGAATTCAGTCAAGTTAGACATTCTCTCTTCATTTGTAAGTGACATGTGTTTGGGAAGGAAACTGTGAAATCAAATGCCCCTTGCAAAGTGCTGAAATTGGCCTTGTGAAATTCCTTTGCCTTCACCCCTGAGAAAAATACATTGAAGTTAAAATAAGAGTGTACTGAAGGGTCAGGCGGGTATAACATGAGTCTGTATGAAACGTCAGTTCTTTTAGTAGTGGACATTTTTCTTTAATTGTTTTTAAGACATTATTTAAGAAGCAATTAACTAAGAAGGAAAGGGGTCACTTCCTCTCTGGTGTGTGTAGATCAGCTGCTGTTCTTGATAATGAGAGAAGAGAAGCCCAGTGTTGGCTTTGTATTCTTTTGTGCACTGTTGTGTTGACTTGGCCAAACTGCAGGGCATCTGGTGGCGTTCTTTTATCAGATGTTAAGCATTATGTGCACTTGGGGAGGTTTGTAAAAGTATAAACTGAAACTCCTTCAGATGGAGTGGAAATACTGAAACTTGCCAAAATTCTGGACAGAACAGCGTGGCTCTTATTGCTGCTTTTATCTTGGTGTTCGTATGTCGTGCTTATCACTAACACTGCAGAAATGAATACCCGATCACAGGAACTTTTGGTGAATAAAACCAGTTCAGAACCGTTTCCTGCCTGGAAACAGCCGAAGTGTGGAATGCCGGGCAGTAGAGTGTCCTCTGGTGGGCCCACGTAGCAAGTGCAGCGATTCTCTGTGTGCATTCCCGGGAATGCGTGAAAGATGTGGAGTGCTCAGGCTTGCTACAGCCTTCTTTTGACAAGTATTATTTACAAAAGTAGCAAATAAGCCATTAAAACCAAACAGTAGCCACGTGTGAAGGTGTGTGTGCTTTTCTGTGTATTGGAAAAATTAAATAAGGGACTTACTATCTACACACAATATTTTGCTGTTTTGTATACTTTGGTCATAAATGCTAAGGCAGCGTGGATTTTTTTTTTACTCCCTATGTAATGATCCTGATATGATAAAGTTCGAAGTTGGGTTTGCATGTTACTACACTACATTTCCAGCTCATGAGAACCTACTCCTTTCTATCTAGTATGAATCAAGGAATAGTGCATGTCTTAACACTTTACCCAGCATGTTTTAGTATTTAAGCTAGCAGCTTGCATTTGAATTACAAATCTCTTAAAATAATTTTTCACAATTTGGTAATTTGTTTCACTGAAATGTACTTACGTTTTAAAAAATATGAATTTTATTTCCAGTTGGAATTGATCTACTTTCAGCTTCTAATTATTAGGTCTTGAAATGTTTTTAATAGCTTATGAAATACTTGTTTTCTTTTAAACAGTACTTTCTAAAATGTAACTTTAAATTTTCAGGGCACTAATGAAGGAGGAATGAAGAGTGCTTCTTTAAAGGATTTGTGTCCTGAGGACAAGAGACGCATTGCCAACTTAATTAAAGAACTTGCCAGGTAAGAAGAAGCATCACCTGAAAATGCATCAAGTTTAAAGAGAGTTGTTTCTCTAATTAACATCAAGCAATGTAAAACTGCATTAAAAACCTGAATATTTGCATAAGGCAGTTTTTCTTGCTGGAAGAGGTATGAAGCAGCCTGGTTGGTTTTTCCTTGCTTCCTCAGCCCCTAAATATATATTTAAAACAAAGGCCAAAGTTTTGTGACCAGTAGTAGTTCATCTGTAATAACCTAATGATGGGGCTAGGATTATGTTTGTTGTGTGTATCAAGTGCTATAAATAAACACATTCTGCTTTTGGAAATGACAGACTTCTTTGCTATGGAACTTTGTTGTGCTTATGATTTGTCAGGGTTAAGCTTTTATACGGAAGGCCATGTTAAAGGTGCATTGCTGACCTTGTGGCTGAAACATGTTGATAATGATTTGCCTGTGTAATTTTTATTTATCTAGCCAAACTTCTTGCTTCCCTTAATTTCTTCAGCTTCTACCTATTCCTTGAAAGGACAGGCAGAAATAGTGCAAGTTTCTCAGCTTCAGTCTAAGTCTTTTTCTAAGTTTCATTCCAATGCTAGTTACATTCTCAAAGGTAAAGGATGTGAAAAAGAGGTTGAATTAGAGTGAGGAGATTTTTGTCCTACTCTTTGTCCCTAACACCTCAGAATCTCTGGAAATCTGTTGCTTACAGAGTGGCTGTATGAGGAGGAGCACATGGGCCTTTGGCAGGCTTTGCCACATCAGTGGGAAGGGTCTTGTGTGATGATCCCAGGTCCTTTAGGCTAAAAGTTAGTGTACATACTTAGAATTTTTAAAGGCAAAATTTTTCTAGAGCAAAATGTACGTTCTCTGATAATAATGAAATGATTTTTGACATAGATCCCTTATGTCTGTGCAGTAATTGGCAAGCATTACTGTCCTTTTTCATTTTATATAGGAAAATTCGGAAAACTAGAGAAATTAACTTATTTGCTCAAGGTCATGCAATAACTCTTTGGTGCACCTAGAGATATTTTCTCTCTGATTATCCTTGTCCAGTGAACCATTTTACCAGCTAATAATTTGTACTAATATAGGATTTCTTGCCATACAGTATTTTAGTAATTTCTGAAGTTCTTCATGCTTGCAACTCTATTTTATCATGCCTTGTGTAAGAAAATGTATAGTTAAGACTGTCATAAAGAGTAGATTGGTGGGAAGTGTGGTTACAAATTGTCAGATGTTGGAGCTATTCGGACACTGTTGCCACTGTTGATATATAGAAGTATATTCTAATATTAAAAAAAGCCTTTTA
>VYZQ01017870.1:31209-79137 GCA_013400655.1 Mystacornis crossleyi
CATTTAATTTTTAGCTGGAGATTTATCTACAGACTTTCACCTAAAAGTCCCTGGATTCAAAAGCACAGAAAAGAATTATATCTGTCTAACTAAAAGTATATATATAGTTCTTATATATTTTAAAGAATGAGAACTTACTTCTGAGTGAGGATGTAAGTTTTCAAGCTTAAGTTGTTCTAATGAAATAAAAATGGTTCAATACACCAAGCCCAGAAAAAAAAAAATTTGAAGGACAGTGTGAGCAACATGACCTCATATTTTCCATATGAATCTGAAATGAAGCTGTTTAACAAAATGGAGACATCTTTCAGTGTGAAGTTTCTATAATCTCTCTGCCATTATGGGATAGACAGGTAATCGATTGGAATTTTGATTCTTTACTTACACTGAAAATCCACCCTGATCCTTGTTTTCCCTGAAACATTTGGTGTTAAAATAATTTGGATCTCCTTTAGATAGGAATGCCTAGAACAGAATTTTTAACTAATAAATACAACAGAGTGGGGAAACAATGTTTACAGGCGTCCCTTGAGTCTCAGTCAAGGCATTAGCAATGGTTACTGTAATAACAAAGGTAGGTGTATTCCCTCTTGGCAAATTCCTGTTGTTTGCTTATCGCGTTTGCAGCTCTCTGGTGTTTTATTCGAAGAACATTTATTGATTGTTCCTCATTAACAATCATGTTGTATTGAATGAAAAGAGTCAAGTCATGTTTGATATACTGCCCTCCAACCCTTAGGCTTAGCACATCCATCCTGGTTCCATTTTTTCCCTGACTGCTTCTATTCATTAGTATTAATGGACACTTTGAAAACTGCATGATTAGGAGCTGATTGTGTTTAATTATTTCCTTTTTTTTTTTTTTTAATGAAGGAAAAGGTCTTATATTGTAGGAACATACCAGCTCATTCAATTTGGCACATCCAACACCTAGATATGGGTGTATCTAATCTGATACTTACTGAGAATGGCAAATATGTTGGATGAGAGTACAGGCGGTTCCCTAGAGAACAACTGCTGGCTTAACTTTGCTTATGACTTACTTTTATCCTGAAAAAGAAGAGCTTATTGTTCCATCTTAAGCTAGCTAGATTAGCAGTGTGCTGTTCTCTTTTTTTTTTCCCCTTAGAGCTAGATTTTCTCTTGATGATTCTGATTAAATTCCTCTTTCTACAAGAATAACACAGGCCAGTTTGTGTTTGCCTCTCCTGTTCAGAACCATATACCAAACCAGTTTTATTTCTACAGCTTCTGTTTTCACACATCTTGCTATTCTACAATTCTAGATACTATTGAATTTCCAGACAGAGTAAATAGACATGTTAGATTTATCTTTTATCATTATTAGTGTGCAGAACTGTCTCACAATCCCTTTTGTGCATGTCATCTCTAAGCCTTAAATCTTCATCTCTTCAACTTATCCATAAAGATAATTCTGAATGGCTTTAATTATTTTTAACATCATTCACATTTTGCTCCTGCCAGAAAAGGTATTGATAATCTTGGGGCTCAGCATAATACTTTTTATCTGACTGTATCTATTCCTGAACCAAACATCTATACTTCTGTTTCATCAATATTTAGCAGAATATTGGCTACGTAATTAAAAAGGAGAACACGACATGTTGTAATGTTACTTGATAATTGTATAAAAAAACCATAACTCCAAGAAGTGACATTTTAACAATCATCAGCTAATTGAACTTAAACTTATAAATAATTGGGGATGTATGACCTCTCTTTGAAGAATGTAGTCCTGCTCCTTCAGCAGAACCATCATTCTGCTGTCTGAGTCATCAATTCCCGAGCTGCCTGTTTTTCTCTGGATGGCGATGCTGTACACATGCATCATGCAGCACTGACACAAACACAGTTTATTAAGCCACTTTCATCGCTGGTCAGAGTAAATGCTACTGCTGATGCTTGCTGCAAAGTCATCTATATCAGCTAAAAAAGTTCTGCTATTGTTGTCATATTATAAGCCATAATCCTTCAGAGCTCTGGAAAAAGAAAACAGTGCCAGCTACTGGTTGAATTGAAAAACAGATTATTTTTGGGGTGCCTAATACGCGTTTTGGCATTTTTTTATTTCATCCTCAGCAAAGTCCGTTCTACAGCAATAAAATTTAAATATATATTTCCATCTCCTTGGCAAATAATGGACATATTTATATCAAAATGCTGCCTGAATTGGAGTCAGGTGTGGCTGGATGCCCTACATCCCATGCCGAGTCAATTCTTTGTTCCCAAACCATTAAGCAGATATATCTTGTGGAATGATTATTCTCTCTAGCTGTAAACTAATTTCATTTTGCTCTCCACTTTCAGGTGATTTCTTTTTTATTTTATTTTTAGTTGGAAGTGCAAAAGGGACGGGGGATACCTGACATTGGACAGGGTAGTGAAATTTCAAACATCCATTTCTGAGCAGGCAGTTTCTTTACATATGACCTTAGCGTGCAGTTCAGTGAGCAAATTCAATACCAGCTGCATTTCCCCTCACCTACAAAAAATTATCCTTCTGGGGCTCAGCTTAGTTTTCCAAGAAACTTTCTAGCCTTAAAAACTCTGGGAAAAGCTCAAGAATGTGACCTCAGTGTCACAGGACACCTCATTGTGGACAAGCCTTTTAGGTGGTTGATCTCTTGCTCCGTTTTGGGATGTTCTGAAGCACTCCCAGTTTGCACACTGACCCTACTTACAGCCTCCCCACAGCGCATGCAGATGCTTTCCAACAGACACATACACGTGTGCATTTTGGTCACTAGACTTTACAGGAAGGTTTTCTGGCTCACTGCTCTCACCAAGTGGTGTTTGTCTTTCTCACTTTAACGAGATCTCACCTCTGGGAGTCACAGCTGTTTCCAGTTTCCATCCCTCTTTGAATTCCCAAGTTACCAGAGGCTATGAGACAGCTCCTTTCACAAAAGCCAGACCCTTCAGAATCAGGATCTCACAGCAGACACTGTGGTGTGCTGTGGCTCGGTGCTCTTGGCTTGTGCTGGTTTGGAGTTAAATGCTTCCAGCGGGCACCAAGGTGCCCAGCTTCTCCTGGGAGCCGGAGCCCTGAGCCAAGAGAACTGAGCCATGATCCATTGCTCATCACACATTTGGAACCAGTTTTCAAGGTTCTCCTAAGCCAGTCTGTTCTACATTTTGGAAGCCAGTGAGAAAAGTGGTTCTGGCACACCTGAGATAATGTGTGCTGATGTAGCCTCTGCTCTAGCACCCCACAGCTCGTTTTGGGATGTCAGCTAAAATGTACAACTGAGACAACTCAAAAACTGAATACAGGGTCTGTATAATGGGCTTTATCTCTACCTAAATTTGCAAATATCCTGAAGTACTGGCTTTGAGCAAATAGCCCACCTTACTGAGATACTTAGAAACAAAAAGCACAAAATGAAGCACTGAAAAAAATGCAGTACAATATAAATAAAAGCAGATTTTCTCTCAAAATAAGCAATAATAATGATGATTATTCTTCCCACTTAGTCCAATAGTCATATATTTTAAAATAATACACGTCTGTCCCACAGATGTTGTAATATCTAGGTACTTTGCAACAGAGCTTTAGCCATGCCACCACTGAACTAAAAAGTCAAGGCTGTAATTCGTATGTGTATGGTGAGGAATTTGAGTGTATTGTGAGTATTTGAAAATTAGAGCTTGACTTTGTGGTGAGTTGACCTTGGCTGGAAATCAGGTGCCCACCAAAGCTGCTTTACCACTCACCTCCTCAACTGGGCAGGAGAGAAAAAATATAGCATAAGACTTGTGGGTTGAGATAAGGACAGGGAGAGATCACTCACCAGTTCCTGTCACAGGCAAAACAGACGTGGCTTGGGGAAATGAGTTTAATTTACTGGCAATTGAATCAGAGTAGGAATAGGAACAGACTGCTCTAGCATTAGTCCTGCACAGGGTCACAAGCCTTGCCAGCAAACCTGCTACAGCACAGGCATCCCCTGGCATCACAGCACCCTTTAGCATTTACCTGCTCAGCTGTGGGTCCCTGCTTGGGCTGCAGGTGGATCTCTGCTGCACAGTGGACCTCTGTGGCTGCAGGGACACAGCTGCCTCACCATGGTCTTCATCACAGGCTACAGGGGAATCTCTCTTTCGGCACCTGGAGCACCTCCTGCCCTTCCTTCTCCACTGACCTTTGTGTCTGCAGAGCTGTTTCACTCACACACTCTCACTCCTCTCTTCTCTGACTGCAGTTTCTATTGTGCTATTTTTTCCCACCTTCTGTTGTGCCACCTTTCCCACCGTCTCCCAGAAGCACTGCCACTGTCACTGATGTGTTCAGCCTTGGCCAGCAGTGGATCTATCTTGGAGCTGGCTGGTATTGGCTCTGCCAGACGTAGGGGAAACCTCCAGCAGCTTCTCACAGAAGCCCTCGCTGTAGACCTCCTACTACCAAAACCTTGCCATGCAAACCCAAGACAGACTTAAAATAACCATCTTAGAGGAGCCAAGTTCCTTGACAGAACTGTTGAGCAACACCGATGTGCTCAAATATTAAACTAAACAGAGGCCAACTGTCTGGAATCCCAGTCTATGCCTGATTCGTAAGACCCTGCTCATATTTCTGTTTTGTGGAGGATACCTCTTTGTCATCTCTGCAGAAGAAGGTCCTCTCCTGACCTTTACAGTGAAAAGCTCACAGGCAGTGATGCACAGTCCCCTGACACTGTTAGTCTCAACAGCAAGCTGGAAGATCTGCCGTGGGGACAGGTAGGCCACTCATCACCCAGTGTCACCGTGGCTGCTTTCAAAATAAGAAACCACCCCCCCCGAGCAGTTCTTCATAGCAAAACTGACAACAAGTTTTTATTTGTTACTTGTGCTGACTGTTACCAATTTTGATTGTCAGCAACTTGGAGTGCTTCTGGATATTGGTCTCTGCTTCACCAGTTGTCCACAGCTGCCAGCTGTATGTTCTTCATGTTGACCATGCTGTACCATCAAATAAAATGCCAATGCTGCCTCCAGATAATGATCCATGTAGCGCTGTATCCTGGTCAGGCTCATATCAAAGTGTTTTGAAATTAACTGATACATGGTGAGGTTTTTATATGGGTGAAGGTAGCTCTACTGTAACTCTTGGAGTTGGTATCAGAGCACTGGAGCAAGCTTTGAAGCTTTTGTCCCTGCGTATTACCTCCTCAGCCCAAGACGGTTTGTTCTGTGGCCATGTATAAACTGTAGCACACTGATGGATAAACAGTGTTCCTGCTGGGTCCTGTTTGGGAGCTGTAATTATTACTCAACAAATTACTGGGTACCCTGCTGAGACATTATTTAATGCTACCTCAGGTGCACAGGAACTGATTAATTGAATGCCCCTGTAAGCAGCCACTATTTTTCAGTAGGATTTTATTGTTTTGTCTCCCCTCCACTGGGTATTTAGAGGACTTTTTCATTGCTTAACTATCCCATATCACAAGCATTTGCATCTAAGGCAGAGGGAGGAGATCTAGCCCTTCAAGGTCTGTCTGGGACCATGACTCGGCTTCTGTGAGAGTGTGCACCACATCAATTAACGTAGATCATGATTGATGGTTAGTTTTTAAGCTAATATGACTGAAGGTTTTCCTCCCCATCTAACGCATACATTGGATTAGAAAAACCATTTAACGTGACTCTTGGTCACAAAAGAGAACAGTAATCAGGGAACTTTAGCCTCCCAATCCAAATGAGTATGTCTGAGATGGATCTCACCCCTCATATGGCAGTCAGGATTGGGCTAATCAAGATGGGTTAATGGAAAGATGAGTTCGGGCTTCTTGTGAGTTAATCCACAGCAAAATTCTAAATTAGCTGTCTGGATATAGAATTAGGATATTTTATAAACCTTTAAACTGTTCACAGATCATGTATTATTCTGCATTTTTAAATCAGCCTCATGCAAATCAGCCCTATGGGAGGAAAAAGGGTTAGTTAGATACTGATTTCTAACCTGCAGTTTTGCTTAAATTATGTTTTTCCGGCACTGATTTACAGACATGAAGTATAATTCTATAATCAGAACCTCAGATGGACTGAAAAAACATGATTGCTATGGCTGGGGGAGTGCTGTAATTCAGATCTGCCTCCGTTTATGCTGCAGTAAAGGAAGAACTGTTTTGTTCTTTCATTTTGCTTTATTTGCTAGACTTCATCCTGCAGAGAAAGTAGATCTGCAGAAAGCAAAAAGATAGTTTGCAGCTCTATGAATATCTTTTTTTAAAAACATAAGTTCTTACTTTCAAAGTGGTTTTTAGTGTCCGGCTGCCAGACACTGAGACATCTAGCGGTTTTTGTCAAAGTGCCTGTGAGCCTGGTTATGACTGCCTTGATGGTTTCTCAGCTCTAATTTCTCTCCCAGGTAACCAGCATTGTTACCTGGATAGATTACCTTAAGCTCCCTGGGCAGATGGGTACCAGCACGTGTGCATGATGACTTCTCCATTTATCTCAGCCACAAATGAAAATTAGCCACACATATATGGAAAAACTAACCTGATGAGCAAGTTCTCTTTCTTCTTTTCCCTTGTGCTCCTTAAAGACCTCAATAAATCTCAGTGGAGAAAAAGTAATAACCAACACTTAAACAATGAGTTTTTGCTTGAGACCCTGGGCAGTGGTTTTTAAGCAGCTCATGGTGGTTTAGTCACGGGCAACTCATTTGAACTCAGTGAGTGCTGCATGCCTGAAACTATGCAAAGCAGTTTGAAATTTGTGCATATAGCAGTGTATAAACATTAAGTATGAATGCAGTCTGCTTTCAGGTAGTTTTTCATCCCACATCTTGTACATGAAGAGGCACCAGTTCTGCTGACATCTTTATGTGGGAAGAGGAAATTACAGTTTTCCTGCTGTCACCTTCCCAGACAAAACACAAAGCTGGTAGTTTCTGTGAAAATTCTCACATCTTATTCAATATCTTTTCCTTTGTCTGTTTTTCTTCAGTCTACCTATAAAGCCTTCTAAGTCTAAAAGAGTAGTGTTGTCATTTTTTAAATTTCTTGGGTGCCTAAAGCGTAAGTGACTGCACTTAATGTGGCCTCAAAGTACTGTATTTAATTTGCGTCCTGTTACTGTGCCCAAGAGAACTATGGATTTCAGCAGCTGAATCTCATTTAGAGTGCCAGTGTGGGCTAAGTCAGCATTTTTGTTTAGATTAGAATGATACTTTTGAAGTGAATCTCCTGCCTGTCCTCAATTACTGCACTGTGGTTCACATCAGGGAGCTTTCTCAGCGTGCAGCAGTTTGATCCCTGCGGATGAAACTAGGCTGAAGTCCTCACCCGGGGAGCACACTGTTGTACCCCAGCTGCTGATGCGGGCTAAAGATCATCAGAAGTAGCCCCCTGAAATGCACACTGTGTAGGTGTTGGGTCCTCAGCAGCTCCAGCTGCACTCCAGAGCGTCACACCGGTTGCTCCACACTATTTGCCAGCGTGGATGTTGGTGTTTGTTTCTGGAGTCCTCTGCTGCTCTGAGTCACACTGGGCTGTGTGTGTGCTCTGTTCTGAGTCAGCATTTCTGGGTGAGCCAGGTGACTCCAAACAAGTCAGTCCCTAACTTCGTGTCTACACCAAACCCATTATCATTCCATAGCAAAAATACTGCTGCTGTGAGATTTGCTACATATATATGCATAAGGTGAAATGAAGATTACAAATTTTTCTTTCAAAGCAGGTTGACAAGATAATGAATGGATGAATGTGCAGCACTTACTGACACTGGATGCCTAATTCAAAAGTCATCCTGCCCATGTTAAAGTGATAATTTACCAAGTGAAAAAAATATCCCGTGCTTTTTAACCCATGATACATTTATTTTAAGTTGCTTATTTCTCAGTTTTCACGTGCTATCAGATTTCAAGTCCCCTGTTGTCAGGTGTCATTACTTCAGAAGGTTCAGTCAGAAGAACCAAATCACGACATTTTCAATATCCCTCTTGGTACAGTACTTCAAATCCTTTTGCCCATGATAGGAAACGCAGTACGACTAACTTGGTAAATGCTTGAAATAATTGAATAAAATCCTGTTTCCATTGTGGAATACAGAGGTTCAAAGCAAATGGATTCAAATCCAGAGATCAAAATAGAAATGCTACATAATGGGTGTTGAAGGAGCAGGAAAACAAATTTCTTTTCATTGTGGTGAAATACTGGATTCTTTCAGCTTCCCTTCCAGCGATTCTGATTTTTTTCATCACTCTATGTTTTAAGCCACAATTTAGATTTAATAGTATGCCAAATGAGATAATTTATCTTCGTCTGACTGCATATTTCTACTTAATCTACTTAACAGATTTCTACTAGCTCTGTCAACTATAAACACAGCTCTGCCCTTATACAGATTTGTTTCAGTGCTTGTGGCTGTGTGATTACCTCTCCCGTCTTTGCTTCTGTAAGCTTTCTTTCATGCATAATGGCTTACAGCTCCGTGGTGACATCTCAAAAAAAAGAAATGTTTTGTATGCATGTGGTTATGCTGTTGGGAATATAGCATCCCTTCTTAATCAGGAAATGTGTTTGGAGTGTACAGCAAAACTGCTACCCTGCCATGCTTGTCACTGGTACTGTATTTAAGTCCCTTGCAACATGAAATGTCCAGTTCTCAGTTATCTTTTTGTGCTACAAATGAACAAGCACGGTATTTTGCATATTCTCAAGTTGTGTAAATAGTTGTGAAACTGATTGCTCAGGCAGGGCCTGTGTTCCCCAGCCTTGCTCCCACTCAGCATATGTTTAACATTGCACCTCTGGAAGTGGTTCCAGCTGGTCTTAATCTTACTCCACGTCTCTCATGGGCACTTCAAACTATTTATGCTGGTATCTACACTAGTAAATTAACCGTTCCCGGGAACAGTCCTGAGAGCTGATGCCAACTGGCAGGAATCAGCGGGCTGCTGAGGTTTACTGACATCCCTGGGCTGTGAAACTCTCCCAGCCTGCACAAGAGGGTGGCTGGGTTCCAACTGCACTTGGCAGCAGTTTGGTAGCCCTGCTGGAGCAGGGACTATGCCCGAGAACCCTTTTGCTTTTGGATAACATGGACAACTGCAACCCAGGACCTGGAGGTCTTCCCAAGTCTTACTTAATTAACTGATAGAGGCATAGCTTTATTCAAGGCTAGTGTGCTGTCTTCCAAGGAAGTTAGTAAGTACAAGTCAGATCTGCAATTTAAGATTCATGTTTTTCTCAGATGGTGAGATTTCACAGCACTTCTGAAAGAAACATTTAAAATTATTCATACTGCCTGGTTGTCATGCAAGTGAAAAAGTGCTAATGGTGTAAAGGGCTTAGAAGTGAGATGAGGTTTTGCATGGGTGTTCTGTGGAACAGTCTAGTACTGAGCAAAATCAGAAATGTTAGACGTGGAGATCAGCATCAGTGCTGTGTCGTAGAAAATTGGTATGGAATTACTCCTTTTAGTTAACTTAGAGTCCCAGTTTCTGTGATAATAAACTATGCTATGACCTAGCATGAAAGACACAGAAAAATTTCTGTCTTTGTTCCAGAGTCAAGGAATGAAGGGAAAGGAACATATAACAAACCTCACTGATTTCTGTTAGGAACTATGTTTGCTATCTTCTACTGCAGTGTTATGATCGACTTTGATATTGAATTAATGTGTGGTAAGAGAACTCCACATAACAATTTATGTCTCTTGGATGGGCAGTTTGCACTGAGATAATGAGAAAAGAGTTGCTTTCACTCAGTCTTCTTGAGTAATGTATTAGTTGCCAAATCATTCTTATTTTCAATGGAAGGAAAAAAGTTTTTAAACATTAATCAGGGTATATGGCAAATAGTTCTCCCTTTCAGCTATTTTAACACAGTGCATTTTTTAGAAATAGATTCCACTGGTAAAATAGTACGTAGCAAGCCAGAAAGTTCTGACTAGTTTATTTTTTTCAATGATGTATTGTAATAAGGCTTATTCCTGTTTGAAGTTAATATACGTCAACTGATATTTATTTAATCTGGGAAAAAGAATTGCAAGAACAGCAATAGATTGTATTCTGTCGTGTTGCGTTTTTGGTCCACTGAAATAGATGGTAACAGGAGCTGGTAGTGGTTTTTGCCGAATAAAGAAAAAAAATGAAAGCTGATCTGATCACTTACTGACAAGCTCATCTCTTTTGGTTGTTGTCACTTGTGTCACCTGTTCTTCATCTTTCCATAAGAAACAAGATCAGCTGAGAAAGGTGAAGAATTTTTCTGCAAAGAAATAAAAATGAGGAGATCATTAATGCTCTGGTGTTAAACATCATCTCAATAGGGAGCTTCTGTCTCAGTTCAAGATAATAGACAATGAAGCTCTAAGACAGGAGCAATTTAAATTACATTTTAATCAGCTCTCAGGAGGGAAGGCAGCATTATGTGAAACTGTTAATAGAAAAACAGCAATGTTTCTTACTCTATCATTTGGGTGCATAATTCTTGAACAGTCCGATGAATTAACAGATTATCTCCTAATTCAGTCAAACACTCTTCTGTGACGCTTTAAAAAAAATCCCATCCTACCTTCATGACACTCTTTCAGAATAATACCATCAGATAATCAGAGTCTCTTATCTAATTTCATTGCATTTAAAGTCTGAGGGGTGAAGGCGGCAGGAATGTAAGAAGCAATGTTGTTCTCAGTGCTGCATTGTGATCTTAGTGGAAATATTTTTTCTTCCTTAGACTTCAATGCATCCTGTCAATGTTGCTGGAACAACCTATAATCTGTGTAATAAATGGTAGAGATTTGGCCTAGAGTCCAATGAGTAGGCCACATTTTCATATAGCTTGTTCTTCGTCCAGAAGGCAAACTCAATCAGCAAAATGTACCAATTGTAACAATTATTTAATGTGAGGTATCACTGACAGAGATGAAATGGCAAGTCTGCTGTGCTAATCCCACTTCCCAGGCTGGAAATGGAAACTGCTGATTAAGAGCAGCAAATCAATTTGCTAACTA
This sequence comes from Mystacornis crossleyi, assembly GCA_013400655.1. Taxonomy (NCBI): domain Eukaryota; kingdom Metazoa; phylum Chordata; class Aves; order Passeriformes; family Timaliidae; genus Mystacornis; species Mystacornis crossleyi. Next base: position 42,178 of record VYZQ01017870.1, read on the forward strand.
TAGTTCTAAAAATAAGGTGTGCTGCAAGTAGAAAATTAATGGGAAATGGATAATGTTGAATGGCTTGATCAATGGAAATGTAAGAGAAGACAAATGATGTGTAACTTTACTTTTCCCTTGGCTAATAAACTTCATTCCGATATGTAACCAATGAAAAGAGAGGGAGAGAACACATTAGTAAAAATTAACCAACCACACTGAACACTGCTCCTCCACAACCCTGAGGAATTTGTGCAGGAAAGAGGAAAAATGTTTTACATGAAAAAAGCTTGTATTTCCCAGGGTGTTGGTTTAGCTGAAATAGATCCACTGTGTGCTTTATATTATCCCTGGATCCACCAAGGAGATACTGAGAAAGGGCAAAAATGGAGGTGGGGGCATTACTGGAGGGAGAAGGAGTAATGTCTAAGGAACTTGCACCGGGCCAGAGAGAGGAAATTTAAGTTTAACTGCTCATTGCCGTTACTGGGTTTTACTTGCGATGGTGACCGTGGTCATGGTTTCACCTCACATGCTGTCCCAGTGACTGGCTTGGGATTACTCAGAGTCAACGAAAGTGAAGAACTTTGCCTCTTGAGACTGGGCAGTGCTAGTGAAATTTGGAGGAAACAAAGCAAAAGTAGAACTCTGCAGCTCAGAGATGCAGTTGTGCTGCGACCCAGATCAATCTGAATACCTGCAGTTGTGTTGTCTTTTGAATACCCTCCTCTAGACGGGTGATTCACAGCCTCTTCTGGGAGTCACACAAATATGTCTGCACGAGACTGCAGTACTGATCCGGTGCTCTTTGAGAGCACGTATCCCTGTGCTGCTCTACGTCATGTCTGGGTTCCTGATATGAAGACCACAGCAGTGTTTCTCATTCTCCTCAAGCCAAGCATGGGATGGTGGACAGTCTGGAGAGAATCTTGTCTTTTAGGTGCAAAGGTCTGTATTTCAGATCGTTTTCTTACATAACAGTGGGGATTTTGAACATATTTTTAATAGGAAATATTGATTTCATAGGTAAATGTGTACTAATCTCTATAAAACTGAAAACACTGATAACATTCTGATTTTTGAAAATAGGGGGAAATCTGGCGGATGTTTATCTTCAAGAAAATCAAAAGTAAATTGTTTTTTGTTGTGATGTTTAAAGATGCCCAAAATCTAGTTGCTTTTTAACTTTTAAAATTAAAATAAACAAAGCACAAAAAACCATTTCATGCAGAGACAATTCAAAGCCAATCCCTAATTTCTTTCAGGAATTATTTGCCAGCTTCTGACCAGGAGTTCCTGTGATCAGGAAGTTCAGGATTAAATCCAACACAGAACGAGGTCCTGATGATGTGGATGCCAGTGCTGTGGTCTGCAGCCTGCTCTGGGCAGCTGACTGTGTTTTGGCAAACCACAGATTTCAGCATCCCACACTGCAAAGCAGGCATGTCCTGATGAGGGTTTGTTGGCTTTATGCTACTGACTGCAATCATCACAGCGTAACTTCATGTTAGGGTCATGAAGCAGGTCCAATCCCAGTGCCCTCATGGCTTTGCACAGGCTTTCCACAGCCAGGTATATTCATCAGTGGCTGGAGTGTTTTGTCAGATCAACATGTCATCCCCATATCTGGTCCTTCTGCCTGTGGCAGTAATAAGATTCATAAGACTTAAAGAAGAGTAATTGTCTCTTCAAAAATATTTGGATTTCCTACATGCAAAACCAGTTTGTGATTACTCCATAATTGTTGTGGGGTGCTGAGATATATTTTGAGGTGAGCTGTATATTTATTTAATTAATCAATTTCCTGAACATGCATGAATATAGTAAACACAGTCCCCAGTCTTGAACAGGCCAGTGTTGATACCCAGCGGGGTGAGACATCTGGCTGAGATCAAATCCAACTTGCATCTAGTGCCGTAAGTTATAACAGGACTTTGCTTGATTACTTGGGGAACAGAAGAACTGGGAAAGGGAAAGTCTGAGGTGGAGATCCAGGCATGTGCATGAGATGACTGGGTGACCTTATAGATCGCACGTGCAGTTGAACAAACCAGACATCACTTTAACAAATCCTGAATGATTTTGGAAACTCTCACAAGAAGTGGTGCTTTGAGAGAGTATATAAGTCAAATGGTGCTCTTCATCTGGCTCTACAAGCTAAGCAACCTTGAGGTTCCTGCATTAGGAGGTGACCATACTAATCTAGCATTTGTGATGCATAAAGTGCCCATGTTGCTGCCAGTGTCTGGATATATGGAGAGCTTTTAATCTGGCATGGCGTGTCATCCCAAGGAGAACACTGCCTGCATCTTCACAGGTGATCTTGTCTTGCTGGCTTCCAGTTGTGTTTACTTGCAGCCTGCAGCGTGTTGCCGTGCAGCTGGTGTGCAAGCTGAGGAGAACATAAACAACGCAGTTGGGAGACAACACATGCTGTTTCAAAAAAAAAGAAGTGGAAAAAAGTCTGAAATGCAGCAGCACATTTTTATGAGAAATCCATATGGAAACAAAGCACAAAAGAGAATCAGTCTCACAAATTATTATTTTTGTGGAAAACCTTTCCTTTTCCCTGATGCTTTCTCTTCAGTGATCTTCCACTGTAATTCCTTACCATTGACTGAGGTTTTTGGCAGCCTACAGACATGCGTCTAGCCTGCAGCTGGCCTTTTTGGATGCTGCCATCCTGTAGGAAAGAAGTGCCAGGACCACCTTATCTTTGCTTTGCCATTTACAAAGAGGCCGCTCTAGTAGGCCAGTAGCTCTGAGGCAGCAGCAGCATTCATCTCAGGGCTATGGGCAGGACACGCAGCCATGCTCTGCATACACAGCAATGAATGTTGGAACACAGGCTGCTGCTTTTGAGAGCCATGGCAGAGTATGCTGCTGCAGGCCACATCCTTCCTAGGCTGTTAAGCTGGCAAGACAGCTTAACCTCCTGGTTGGCTTTCCTTCCAAAAAAGCAGTGGCTTTTTTGCACAACAGGTCTCGCAGTGCATGTGTTGTTTCCTAGGTGTCATGACAGTAGCTTGTGAGAGCTGGAGCTTACTCCAGCAGATACAACCTGCTGACGCTGAAAGCACTGCCTGTTTCCTCCCACTAATTGAATGAAAACTACTCAATCTGCTTTACTCTCCTGCTTCCCTCTCCTGCTTCCCTCTCCTGCTTCCCTCTGTCTGCTCAGGACTGCAGATCAGGAGCATGCCAGGGAAATAGACAGAGGTCATATATGGATTTCATCTTTCCAGAGAGACTGGCGTGTCAGAAGAGAACAGGAGGTCAAAGGCACCAGTGTGTTTCAACATCTTTGACTTCAGAGATGGCTTTTCTCGTCACTGCTTGGCCTTTCCTTTGCTCTGTCAGTATCTTGATACCAAGTGTGTCTTACAGTCATCTTAAGCTGTGCTTTGTGAAGGCAGGATATTGTCAGTGCTCTGTGTTTAGATTGAAAAAATACCTGCAGAGGGTCAGGCTGGAGTGAGTGCCACAGCCTTCCCGCTGCAATGGGCTTTGGTTCTGCTTTTGTAAAACCAGATGTCAAGGATCAGACATGTGAAAAGGAGAGTAGTTGTTACAAAGTAATTTAGTAAATAAAATAAGTGGATATCACAGCCCCAGCTGGAGTTACTGCAGTCCTAAGTGCTTGAAAGTCATTAGTCAGGCTCCAAGAAATCCTGAAATTGGCTTAAATAATATGAGATTAGAAAGTGCTTTTGGGGTTCATGTAGTTGCTTTTCAATATTGAAGCATTAAGGGTTCACATGGGTTAGAAACATATTTTTATTAGGAAGTGAAGCAGGGATTTTCACTGAGGCTGCTTCCAGTTTTGAAGAAATTCACAAAATATGGCAGAACTCACTGAAGCAGCTTCCTCAGTTTTTGATCTGGGAAGGAGAGCAGCATTAGCTTTCAATGGGTAAGCGCTTGGTTCCTCTAACTCCACTGGTGCAAAGGCAGCTGCTCCAGATTTACACTTGAGTATATGAGACCAGAGTCAAAGTAGACTTCAGCTGACAAAAAATGATACAATAAATTTAGGATTAGTCTTTTCTTTGGTTGCCTTCTAATTACCTCACATACCTCTTAATTTTCTATGTCAGGCAGCAAAGCACAGGACAAAAAATGTGGACTATTGTATAATGAACATGACCCTCATATACTCAGGGTCATGTTTTTTGCAGTAGAGATGGTTATTTCTAATCAATTCCATTTATATGCTGGCATGAAGATACCATATGAAGATGAGGATTTTCTTTTGAGATATTCATGTCTCTTCAAGAAAGATAAAATCTTTTAATTGATGTAATCTCTAGCAGCAGCACCGAGGTACATTTTGATAAAAGCAGGCTGAGAATTTTAAAAATTCTGTATCTTCCTTATTGATACAAAGTAAACTCACAGCACCTTTAATTAAATTGTCAATGTAGTGACAGTGACATTGAGAAGGTAGTTGCACAGTCATTCCTTTTTAATGATGCCTCTTCTTGGTAATTAGGGTAATTCCAGATTTATGAGGATTAAAAGAGCCATATACCTTAAACTCGTTCTTGGAGATTCTTGTAAGAGACTGAAAGTATTGTGTCAATGTAGTAAAACCAGAGGCAAGGTAATGACAGATAGATGATTCTCCCTTTCTGAAATCATGTCATTTGTCTTCTGGAACATTTTTACATCTATTGTATGTGTGGCTGGAAAGAGAGCACAGGCTGCCCCCAGACACAGAGACTACACTGACATGGAGGAATGATGGAAGAGTGTTTCTGAAGCAAAAGAGATTTTGGTTACTGTGGTGAGAGTCTCCTATAGTAAAATCTTACCTGCTTTTTAAATGGAACTAATGCTTTGGAGCACTTCAATCTAAAGCAATATGAAGGCTGGGGAGTAAGTTCTTAGAGGACAGGTAGTAGCAGCCTGTTCAAAATCAGAGTGCTCTGATGTTTCTGACATTGATGCTTTGAAATTGAGGCATCTATATCCAGAAAAGAGGTTGGTGAATGTGCCTGTCAAGTTAATTTCCTTTTATTCCGTACATTTTTCTTCACATACTCTAGTCTCTTTGTGTGCAGAGTTTCTGTTCACCGTGTAGACTTGTGCAGGGCAGCGGAGGAGGCCAGGTGGGGGCCATGCCTTGTGTTCCTGCCTGCAGCCACCTGCCGGTGCCCGCCAGGGGCAGGGTTAGCTCGGTGCCGCTATTCCCCACGTGCCGAGCTCTGCGCTGCCCACCCACACCAGCGGGACTTCCACTGCTCTCCAGCGCTTCTCCCTGAAACAGCAGTGTGCAAGCAAAGCTGGCACAAAGCAGGCCCTCAAAAAGGAGCTGAGAAATGAGGTCTCTGGCCAGGATGCAAGGGAGTGGCCGGTGCTGTGCCTCTGTCTTGCATGGAAGGGGGCACCGTGCACTTCACCCAAGCCCTGATGTCTCCTGCCCATATCTCTGGTTTGAATAACAGCCTTTTCATGTATCAGAATTAAGGAACGAGGTATTCCTGTGTAGACACTATTCCTGTTCCTCAAGTGCCTGTCTCTCCTGCATGGGAGGATAGATCACCATGCACTCTCTGCAGCAGCTACTCAGTAACTATTTAACTACTGCCTGCCTTTTCACATGTCCGATTCTTGACATCTGTTTTTACAAAATCACACCTTAGCTATCTGGGTGGTGACATGTTCACATGCTGAAGTACTCAGCTGAGGTAAAATTGCCACTGAACCCAATGCAACTTGTATTTGGGGGATTAAAGGTTTAATTCCTTAACATAATAAACACCTGCCACAGTAGGTGGCAGCCAGAAGAGCCAGTGCTGGGAAGCCCTGGGTTGCCGGCAATGGTGGCAACAGCTGTTCCTAGCCACACTGGGGCTGAGGCTGCGTCCAGGGTGTCTGGAGCTGAGCAGGAGCACAGGCATTGTCCTCTTTCCCTGAACTGGGACATGTTTTTCCCAGTGGGCCAGTTGGCTTATGGATGCAGACATCCTTTAAATGAAAATCTTATTCACTCAAGAGTGCGTCATGATTCTAAAGGAAAACGCATAAATGAAAATACAAACAGTGAGCAGAAAGTGGTAATTAATGTCCAGTGCACATGTGCAGCATCGCTGATAATGTTGCCTGGTAACAGAGGAAGGGGTGGCAGAGCATCACCAGGAGCCAGTGGCAGCCTGTGAGTCCTTTTCAAGTCTGGAGTTTTGCCCAGGGGAGAGAGAGAGCCCCACTGACAGCTCTCTCCTCCTTAGTGACCCCCATTTACAGATGTACATGCGTGCATACGTGCATACTTACATTTCTTTTGGGGCTGCATAAATGCCATCCTGAATAAATAAATACATGCGCTTTCTCTTTTCATCTCGTACCAGACACTCGTGTTTTGCTGTGAGGTGCCTACAAAGGGCTTTGAATAGCAGCATGTTCCAGTGGGGGAAATTTTTGCATCCTGTTCCTTTGATCATGATAGCATGGTGAGAAGGAAGCAGACTGTCTTCATTTCTGTAACTAGGTAGGGTGCCCAACTTGACAAGGAAAAATAGTTCTTGCCCTACCAATTTGCTTTTTATGACCTAAAGAGCTTTAGAACTGTTTATGCATTTGTAAGTGCATTAGAAAGAAGCTTGAAAAGAAAATTGGCAAATTCCTCAGGAATCAGCATTCTTTTTCAGTCCTTAACATATTCTGTTCTATGAAATTATAATCTGTTTTCCTTGGGGTTTTTTTACTGTTTTCCACAGTTAGGCTAGTAAGGCTTTCCACAAAAGGCTAGTGTCCTTTTGTGTTCCTACTGCAGTACATGAGAGAGTAACTAAAATTTGTAAACCGTGAATAAGCAAAAATATTTTATTTTTGCAGCAGCTACCAAGGCCACAAAAAGACACTCCTGAATTTACACTCCCAGCAGGCCGCAGCACAGATTTTTAATTCATCCAGTCTAAGTCCCACCTGGTGCTGAGAGCTCGAGCCCAGGATGGAGTCCACCCAGAAACAACATGCATTGTCAAGTAAAACATGCTCTCACAAACAAAATTTCCATCTTGTAAGGATGGAACTAATTGTATTACGTGTTTCAGTGCTGATGTGAGTCAGGCAGATTATAAATGGTTCTCACTGGCTCTCAAAGAAGTCAGGATAGTCTTTATCTGCAGATGAGAGGTACCCCAAAAGGATGTGTATTTTCTTTTCTTTCAAAACTACCTTGTGAATTCAAATAAACTTCTTCCTGCCAGAGGTGTGGCAGAAATTGCTGCTGGCCAGCACGAGCTTCTGGGAGCCATCGACAGCTTTATTAACTGAGTTTTGCAATTCATTCAAGAAATAGTTTGTTGCCCTAGGTAACTCGTGAATGTTTTGTTAAAATGTTGATGGCATTGACTGGAAATGAAATAAAAGGATTTTTAATTTCTAAAAAGCCTGTAAGTAATTACCAGTTCATGCCTAGGAATCCATTCAACTGCACTAGAGCCTCAAACCTTTTTTAGCATCTACCTCTAGCTATTTTTTAGAGTGTGGAAGATTAGAATTAAGAAAACCTATTAAACAATTGAATGCCAGCTTTTACAATAACTGTAATCTAATAAAAGATTAATGCCTCACAGCAGATCTGTGTATGCTGCCAGTGGAAGGTTTTTGGCTGAGCCGTGAGAGGTGTCACTTTCATCACAGGCTAATGACTAGATAAATAAAACAACCTCACAGTAAAAGAGTTTCAGAAGGCTTTTTTATGGTAATAAAAATTAATTGCCTACAATCAAAAGTGAAAGTATGAGTACACAAGGGAGATCCATTATTTGAAGTGAATCATAAAAATTGTTAGGAGAATGAAAAAGTTACATCACAAACAATGTGATTCCTATCACCACAATCTTAGTTTACGATGAACAGCAGTTACCAGCTTTGTTTTGAAATTATAGCAACACTGATTGAGGACAATAAAGAATAAAAATGTCATCTTTTAAAGGCACTTTCCATTTATAGACTGCATTATTCAGGGACCAAGTCCTGAATCCACCAAAAACCATATCATGTTTAAAATCATGACTCAAACAACTTAGCAGAATTGATATGCAGCCACAGTTCTAATTATTTGCAGTACACAGGATAGATGGATTTTCTGTTCACTTGGGATTGTCACAGCAGCAACGAACTGGGTGTTTCTGAGCAAGACGTAGTGAAATATTACCTAGCACACTGAGTAGCCATGAAATTGGAGGGAAGGTTAGACACCCTGAAAGGTGTTTTTCTGCAACTCTGAAGCCATGAAATTGAACAGCAGCCAATCCCTTTAAAAAACCGCTCAGTAATGAGCTGTAAAAAGCTGGATAGTTCAGTGAGATGCTGCTTTCTAAACAGTAGGAGAGAGATTTTGGCTAGCAGACAAACTCCTTCCAGCATCTTGATGAAGCAAGCATTGTTTTCCTGCTGGGATGCTGCCCATTAGCATCAATCCCGACCACAGCACTTTGGGTCTTCCAAAGGAGTATTTTCCACTAATGACATTAACAGATATAAATTCAGATAGCACGTAGCCTTACTGTGTGTGGTTTATCGTTACTAAATGCAACAGTAATCACAATAACAACGTATCTGAAGTAAAGTTAGGACACAGAAATACAGTAACACCTCCATGACCTGGTGTCGGGTTGATCATCTGATTTTAGTGGGAGCTTCAAGCCATGGCGGTAGGGTTGTTGTTTAATAATGCAAAATACAGCTTCNAATGCAACAGTAATCACAATAACAACGTATCTGAAGTTAGGACACAGAAATACAGTAACACCTCCATGATCTGGTGTCGGGTTGATCATCTGATTTTAGTGGGAGCTTCAAGCCATGGCAGTAGGGTTGTTGTTTAATAATGCAAAATACAGCTTCGTGACTCCCTACACTGAGGAAGAGAACATAGCCAGCAAAGGCTGTTTATTTTCCTTTTCTCTATTTGCTGTTATCCAACCGTACTGGGTTTTTTCCAAAGATCTGCTATTGCCACACAAAACACGTGGCAACGCTGATAGCTGTAAGGAAGTTATTTGCTGGAGGTTGTTGTGAATGGTGTCCTCTCTCATTCTCAATGTAGAGCACAACCGGGTTTGGTAGGGTTCCTCCCTGACCACCTGTTCACTTTGAATATTTTCTGATGACAGTCTAGCAGGATAAATACCAACCATCAAAACTTTTGTTTAATGCTGTAGTATGAAGCTAATTGAGCCCCAGCAGCCATGGGGAAGTGACAGAGAAAAACAGGTAAGCACAGCAGGATGGACTTGGGTACCATCTGGCTTCAGGAGTTCTTCATTTACCTGGGTTTTCTCATTTTCTGCAAATTACTTCTGCTGGGGAGGGGTTACCCCTGGAAATGAGCTCACTTTTGTTAGGTACGGGAATACATATTAACATACTGAACTTTACATGTTCACATTTGGTGATCCCTGTCTAGGAACTCACAGTTTGAATGGATGTGAGAGAAAACTTACGGAAAAGTTCATTTTTCTCTCGCATAAAATCTAATGCACTTCTAATTTGGGCCATTTTGTTAGACCTGTGGTCTTTGGACCAAATGTTTTCATCACTTTACCTCAACACATTAGTTCCTAGGAGCTGAATTTAGTTCAGAAAAGGAATTAGAAAATAAAAAAGTAGGATTTTTTTTCTTGTAAGTTATTTCATTGTGGACATTGAGAAGTGAGTAACCTTCATAACATCAAATTTTGAAGCACACAGGCCCTCTTTGCCTTCATTTTACCCATGGTTGAGGCAGCATATTTTGATTAGTCAGAGATCATTTAGATAATCCTTTAAACTGGCCAGTTTCATCAGTCTTTGTGAGCCTACTGAGGCCACCTAATTGTTTTGGAAAGCACCAAAATCAGATCCTTAGGATGTTTTTGTCTCTCAGAAGCTAAAAATTCTCACAAACAGAAGGGTTTATCTATTGGTGGAAAAGATGTGGTTTCATCTTAGTGCAATATTTGAGACAGTGTCTTGGCTAATCCCGTTCTTCCTAGATGCTGTTATCTGCAGCACCACTGGAATATAAACCTGATGGCGACCTTCTGTGCAGCTATGAATGTCTTACCCCTGCTCTCTCAAGTGCCTGTGACTTTATGGTGTATTAGAGGAAAAAATGGCTCATAAGGATCTTGGGTATCCAAATCTTTGTGTTCACTTGTATGTCAAAGCTGTTGAAACTGGAAGGATTCTCGCGTGCCATATGTATCTGTGTTGGATATACCTCCACCATCTATGGCACAATAATAAGAACAAGATGCAGGCCTAGAAACTGACAAAAATGCAAACCTCAAAGCTGCCAAATTAAGCAAATTTGTCAGAGAAGCAGTGAAAGCATCTGCAGGCTGCCTCTCATGAATTTCATAAGGAAGAGAATTCCACCAAATTGTGGCCAGGCATATTCCAGATGGCACAGATGGTTTAGAAAGTGGCAGATTGGAAACAGAACCCAAATTATGAGCAAGTACACAAACAGAAATCAAGATTTTTCCAATAGGTAGGAGTCGAAGTCTGAAGGGTCTTCAGAGACAATAATAACATGTTAATTTTAAGCCTTAGGAAGTAGCCAAATTGGATGCCTGAATAAGGATGGAAGATGACAAGTTGTGAGAAGAGCGTGCAACTTTTCAACAGCTGCCAAGTTTGGAGTAGATTCTCAACAAAACAGAGAGGCAGGAAAAGGCCCCCCAAATGCAACCAACCTGTAAACTGCAGAAAAACAAGTCAAGATTTCATTAACTTGCTCGTTGCAAAATCAGTCTGAAAGCTGGATGGAAAAAATGACATTGTTATCTTTTTTAATCAAAATCCAATTCAGACTGGTTTTATGAGAGCCAATTTATAGACGGGTGAAAATGTGTAAATTATAAAAACAGTGAGTACCCGTGACCATGTGAAGAAAATGTGTGAAAACAATAGGAGCAATGACAGAAGAATCAGAAGTAAGAATATTTCAATGTCAATAAGGGAGGGAAGGAAATCACAGCAAAGCTAATCCTCACAATGGCATGTGAGGAAAAGTGAGAGGAATCTTAGCTCTGACTTAAACAAAGACTGATTATTTTATTCTCCAGTAACACAAGCTACCATATGTACTGTCTTAAAATTCAAGACAGCAAAACATTTTAATTAATTGAATAATAATTACATTGTAGGGGCAGCATAAGAACTTTTGAGTGTGAAAATACCAGTTAGAGGTTTGTGTGTACATGTATGTACATATGTGCACACAGAGATATGTTTATACACACAGACTTGTAAAATGCGTGGATAAAATTTTAATAGCTGCAAGTGTCTCCTAGTCCCTTTAAGCCAGTGGTAATAAGGCTTTCAAAAAGCCATCCCCTTTCTGGCAATTCTGTCCTTCATTGCCGATGAATCCTTACATGTTAAACACAGGCTATGGTCCTTATTCATGTGTGAGAGTTGGTTTTGTGGCCCAGGGAAGGACTTCTGCAGAATCAGAGTGACGGGGAACATGCTGTGGAGCTGACATGCTCTCTCTTAATACCTTCTAGACTTTTCCTGGCATTATGGACAGCAAGTATTGTCCTGGTAAAAGGTCAAAATATTAAAAGCAGTGGTCATTTGCCATTTCAGGCATGGTTAGCTCTTCCGTGTGGTCCTTTTGCAGAGGGGCTGTGGACATTCTTTTCCTGCTCTTTTTAAAGCAGCTGAATATGTTTCACCTTCTATAGCCACATGAGGAAGGCCGGAGAGCCTCAGTAGCTCTGCTCTGTCCCACCATGTACACATACATTCCCCTTCAGTTTTCAGGGTTGCAGAGGGCCATTTCATCTGATAGGTTTTGTTTATGCTTTTATCTGGCCAAGTGCACTAAATGCACATCCCCAGGATCCAGGCCAAGCGCTAGATTTATTCCAGTGTGGATCCAAGGAACTGTCTTAAGCAGGGCTTGCTCCCTAGTACTTTGGTGTACAACTGTAACATAGCTCTTCTGTCACCCACTGTCAGAAAACCTTTTGTTCAAACAGAGTATGTGTGGCCCATAAAATGTCTGAGAAAATTAAGGGGGATGAGGGGAAAGTATATTGAGGTTGAGCAGTTTTGCCTGCTGGCCAGGCAAGTCACCTCTTTTTTTTTTGTGTTTTAATCTGGTCTATCTGCAATATCATCTCTGTACCATCTCCCTGGTTTCTTTATTTTCCTGTCAGTCTCTGCCCTACTCTTTGCCCCACTGCCTTTCTGAATTTCTTTGATATTCAGATTGACTCAAATATGCTCTCAGATCGCTCAGTGGAAAAAAAGCAGTAATTTAAGTCATGTTATAAATCCCAGATAGGCACTAGAGGTTTCTCTCCGTATCTGCTTCTCTCCCCTCCAAACATCACCAGAATGTTTTCGGGGTCTGATACTGCCTGCCTCCTCTATCTTTCCTGAATAAGGGAGAAAAATCCCCTGTGGGTGGAGAACACAGAGACCCTAAAGCCTCTTGTCTTCTCTGATGTGCAGCGCGTGCTGATTGCGCGGGAAGGAGGGGAGGGGGCACTGCCAGGGGGAAACGCGTGCTGTGTTCCTTGGGTGGAGGCAGCAAGCCTGTAGCTTAATGAATCAGCGGCTTTCATCTGAAGAGGGGCTTGCACAGCGTCCCTAATTGGATTTCTCTGAAGAACTGCAGGTCCTAGATCATCGCCTGAAAGGGGGAGGTGGTAACAAATGTAGATGATGTGTGGTGTTGCTTAAAGGGAGGGTACTGGGTTGGAGACAGTGTCAGCACCAGCCTCATGTGGCTGCTGTGATATGACGGGGCCCACATCAGTGATGGCATTTCAGGCACAGCAGGAGACCCTATTAAAATAGGAGAAAACTGCCAGCCTTCCTACAACAACACAACCTCCTGTGTGACAATTTATGTGACCCCAGAGGGATGCCAGCATCCGTGGGGGACGTCTGCATTCGCACCTCGCTCCCCCGTCACTCACCCTGACTGAAGTTAACGCCATCCATCTTTGGCGTCACCCTGCTGACTCCACTGTCTCTACGGGGTGTGATGTGGATGCTGGGGACACTGGCAGGTGGTCTCTTGGGAGCACCGGGTCATGAGGTAGGAGTCTGCATTAGGGCTATGCCAGGGAGCAAAGAACTGACAGCTAATTAAACATGGCTTTGGGCTGTAGTCACTACACCTTTGAGGAGATGATTAAAGGAAAAATGCATTGACGTGTTCTCTGTTAGGAAAAAAAGTGTTTAAAGTCTCCATGTCTGTCCCACCATCTGTGGAGGTGGAGATGTTCTTTCAACAGAGGCTTGTGAAAATATATGGTGGGCTCTCACTAAGTGAGAAGAGGCAGATACCAAGAAATTTTCCTGATGACTGGGAATTCCCCTGCAATTCCTTGGATGACCATATTTTGCACCTCTTGGAGTTGCTATTAATTTCAAAGAAAGCAAAGAGACAAATAGAGTTTCTGTGTGTATGAGAGAGTGCATTCACTTGTGACAGCTTTGTCAGAAACCGAACAGAGTCTTCAAACTAGAAGTAGATTATCTGACCTTTTTTTTTCCCCCCTATTCCCTCTATTCTGACTGTTAAATTTTCTAAGTAGTTTTGTTCTTTCCCTTTCACAGTTCCACTTCAGATGCTTGATCCTGCCTAGTACTTTCTCTCTGACCTCACAGTCTGTTGCCATGGAAATTCAGCTTGGTAACTTCAGTGATGGATTAGGCAGAAGACAAAAGATAGACTGGATAGGAAATTGTTACCAAAAATCCGTAAAATAAAAACTCCTTAAGACCAATGTAGCATTAAGAAGCAGGCATTGTTTATTTGGTGCCAGATGCATGAGGGGATGTTTCCACCAAAATATCATGTTGAGTACAGAAAAGGTTCGTGTTTATATACTATAGTTTACATACAGATTCGTTGATTTCCCAGAAGAAACATACATATGGTAATCATTTCCTCGGAGTCATCAGCACATTTCCTCCCCCATCAGCACATGTGTTCTCTTGTCCCAGGGGTCTCTCCAGTGGGCTTTGGTGGTCACCAACCCCAAAGTTGTAGTTCACTGCGTGATGAACTCGATATTACTTCCCAAATATGGAGCTGAGGTGGCACAACTAGTCTAGTTCATTACTTTGGAGACCCTTGATCAACAAAGCGTATTCTCCCATCCTTCTCCTTGGTTAAGGTTTAACGTGATCCTCCTCACTGTGCAGTTTCCTAGGCTGATGGTTTTGCAAAATAATCATTGCATTTTCCCTACCAGCTGAGCAAACAGTTCATCTGGCAACAAAATGAATCTTCATTTGCTAAAAGGGCAAGACTGGTTGTGGCTGTGCTGCTACCAAGTCTGAGGAAGCCGCTGAAGGCGAAGTCCTGACTCTGGATTTGCCACAAGATGCCTGGGATCGGGCTCCGGACCAGCTCGTGTGTGATTGCACCAGGAAAGTGGTACACCTGACAGCCCGGTGCTGGAGGAGGGGGTTCAGTCTGTGTCTTTGCCCACCACAGGTGGGTCACATCTCAGTAGCTTGCAGACAGGAGCCAGAATTCCATCAGCGTTTCATTTTCCCCTGCTGGGAACCAGGGCTACTAGTGATCTGTATGGCTGCAAATCCTTGATTTACCAAGCGAAAGCACACAAGACTCCCTGAAATACTTGCATTTCTGTGGAAGATCTTACAGAAATCCCCAAGAGGAAGCTCTCTATTAGCAAGGCAAGGCCAGATATCCATTTAATGTTTGGTCTTATTGCACCTAACCTTTGCTGTAGGAAGTTGTGAAGGGTATTCGTTGGTCTGCTGGCCCCCATGAGTTTATGTGATGGGTTCAGTGGGTTTCCAAGAGGGTAGGCGAGCAATTCTACTGCCCCACGCAGTGCTGTGCATGCTGCTGAGGGTGCGTGGATAGTGCCAGATGTGCAGCACTTTGCTGATCAGCTCCTGAGAGCCCCGCGGCTTCCAGAACGCTGCTTGACATTTTGGTACAATCTGACGACTTGCAGAGTGTGCCCAGAGCACTGTATTGATGTCACTGTGCTGGATGTGGGCCAAGCATCTAAAGGGCAGTGAGTTGGTTAATATGGTAATCACGTTGCATCCTAGTCTCTCCATATGACAGAGCTTTCCATGCCTGTTCATGACTCTGCCACATTTTTCTCTAAGGGCAAATGTGACTTAAGCAAAGTGGCAGAAGGGAAAGAGACTAGTCAGCATTCATCAGGTAAAAGAGAGCTCTGCGGTGTAAAACAGTAATATTTGGGATTATAAATATCAGGAGCAACTCCCACCACTGCTGGATACAGTCTGTTTGGTCTGATAAATCTTTGAGGACTGGGAGCCCAAATAAGCAATAGAAGTGCTGGAAAATTAGTAACCCAGTGAGGGTCAAGAAGCCTTGGATTGGCAGGGACTTCTATGTCCAATCCAGCAAAAAGAAGGGGGAGCTGACATATGTCAGAAGAGGTGGTGCCTCTTCTCTGAGGGATGAGAGCCGCAGCAGCTGGAGATTGTGCAGCTGGCTGCAGGCAGTGTTCAACAGCTGGCTTAGCATCCAGCCCTGCTGAAGGGCAGAGCTGTCCTCACACCGTGGGAGTTATTTGGGTTCCCAGCATGATTTTATCCTCCTGCCAAGGATTAGAGCAGTGCAGGGCCTCTGCCTTTCTGTGGGGACAGAGTAGGGCACAGGAGCTTGTACAAAATGAGAGCCAAGCTAAAGGTTTTGGCTAAAGCCACTTTAGATTGGTGGATCCACTGATGGCAGTGGCCCCAGGAGCAGACCTTGAATCTTTGCATCTTGCCTTGAACAAACACGTATCTTTTTTAACGTGGGGTTATGTCATCCTAAGAATTTGTCAGCATTTCCAGTCCTGAAATGAACCCTGGAGTCTCCAGCTGCACCTGCTTCTCCTGGGTTTGTGCAGACTGAATTTGGTGGTATTGCTCTGAGCTCCTTGGGACAAGGGCTCTCTGTTGCTACGTGCTGGTAGTGGGCTTAGGCTCCCGGAAACTTGCTTCTGGCTGCTTTTTCCAGTTTCTTGGGCACAGCTTGGCCTCATGAACAAGCAGAACATAGGCAAGCAGAGCACAGGGAAGGAAGAGGGCTGTGATGCACCCATCCAATTTCTTCTTTACTGCAGTCCTTTGCTTTTGAATTGGGTATTGTATTTTAATGGGGAATATAGAAACATTGTTCATGCAATGCACTGCTCATGCTATACATTTCCCACCATCAATCTGAAATAAAATACTGATTGATATGATCAGTATTTGATCAGCAAAGCTGTAATATCACCAGATGAACCAGAAGAACTTTCATCTCAGTGGCAGAATCCTTTCTTAATGTATCTATACAATATTTCAAAAGTATTTGCAATGGATTTATTCCCAGTTGGGTCTAAATCCTTCAGCAAACTCCAGATTTATTACCTCTGTCGTGTGCAAAATACCTTCTTTATACCTCATATCAGCTTCTTTTCTAACCAGATGGTACTTAGTGTTTATGGCACAGTACATTATAGTCACTTACCATCATGCATATTGTGTTCTTCCATGGCTCTAAATGTTAAAGGACACCTTTTTGCCCTATTCGAAAGGAGGGGGAGAGGAGAAAACACATGTATTAGCAAAATTGCTGTCATTTATTTCATCACATCAAGGTTGAAATAACCAATCCGTTATAAGAGAGGTAATACATCATTCATTATTTGCTGCTTGCTGTGGCAAGCCCCTGGCTCAGCACATATAGACTTATGGATTTGGTACGTGGAAAACTGTAATGAATGTGCAGGTGTGATGAGCAAAATTGATGCTAATATTTACTGCTCTACACGACTGTTGTATATCAACTGCTTCCCCCTCCCTTCCTATTTGCCCCCCTCTGTACATGCAGGCAAATATTCCAGCTATTTAATTTCCATCCCAGCTATCACTCAGTAGCAAGCTCGTCAGCAGGGGCTCCGACCCTTTAGAGGACAGAAATGGAACAGAAACCTGAGGGAGGTTGGTTTGCCATGCCCCTGTGCCCTCCTCTTTCTCTGACTGCTGTTGTGCCTGTGTATGTGAAGGCAGCTCCAGAAAGATGCTGCCTGTGAACTTCTCTCTCCACGAAATAGTTTAATGAAAATATTTTGGATCAACTGGAGGATGTCTGACTATGCAAAGCGACAGTGAATTTGGCATCAAATGTTTCAAACTACCATAACAACATAATATCTTATAGTGGTGTATATATATTATACTTCTTATTTTTGTATCTAGAAAGACATTAAAAACTATATGAGACAGACAGATAGATAAATAGATAGACAAACAGATCTGCCATTGTATTCTTACAAAGCCACCTGAATGCAACACCCCATAATAAGACCCTTTATTTAAGCCCCTGCTCCATTCGTGGCAGGGTCAGAGTGAGGCATAAGCAGACTGGATCAGCTGTGTCCTGCCCCACTTTGAGTGGGAAGAGGACAGGACACCATGGGGACACAACAGGCTGTGTCCTTGCGCTCCCAGGAGCTGCAGGCAGCTCTTGTGCAGCTTCATAAGAGGGTTCCTTTGGCAAGCCCTGGAAAGGCAGGGATGGGCAGGGCAGCATGCCTAATGTCAAGGCTTGGGTGACTTCCCATGTGTTCCCTGATGTTCTTTGCGTGCAGCCTTTAGGTTCCTTTTGAAGTAAAGCAGAAACATCCACAGGTACAAGCCTGGCTCTTCACAGTCACCTGTCTAGCGATGCAACAGGGCATGCTTGAGGCTTGGTGCTTACAGCTTCTGGACTCATTAACTCCATGTTCAGGAAGTAGATCCATAAAATTAATTAACCCTGAATGATGCATCAGTACTCCCTATGGTGCAGATATCAGCCCTGTACTCTCACGTTTGCAGTATGGACAGCAAGAGCACGCCCCAGCATTAGTTCTGGCCAGAACACAGCTGCTCCACATGCACAGCCCAGGCAGCTGAGCCTATGTGAAACCACCTGCCCTTTGGAACAGCAGGGAGAAACCCAGCGTCACCTGATCACCAATTTAACTTGTTTCACATGCAGTGCAACAAAATCATTGCTACTATTGCAGTGTGTCATTATTTTCAGGATCTGAAATGTTTTTCTAATCAAATTTTCCTATTTTCGTGAATGCTGAGTTGCAGGTGATTTATAACTACCACTATCCTATTGCTTTTAAATAAGAATGGTATATGCTCACTGAAAGTCTGGGTGGAAAACCTCCTGTTAATTTGTCTCCACCTTTCAGCATTCCCATGTCACCCACTTTAGCTAAATGGGAGTTATGTGATGCACCTTGGGGAGCAAATCCCCGTAAACATGCAAACACTGTAACCTATTTCTAAAGACGAACAGCTTCCCTATTATGCTTGGTTTCTCAAAACAGCCAGAACATAATAGGTCCAAATTTGCCCTCAGCTCTGTTTCTGTAGCCCCTGTGATTTCAGTGCATTGCAGGTGCCTCGTGGATGGGCAAATTCTGCTTGCCCTTGCATCTTGTTTTGCTGTGATCATCATCAGAGCACCAGGGTGAGATTGAACCTGACAGGGAGGCCTAGTGGCACAGGTGGACTATTCAGGCTTTTTGTCTTAGAAGCATGAAGCAAAAATGGCAGAGCAGGTACCTGGGTCCTTGAGAAACAGCTGTCTTCTGCCCACAGCACTTGCCCTTCATCACCATAAAAAAATGTATTTCAGCATCTCAGTATCCCTTCCTTCTGGTGATCAAGATAGGGGCATTTGTGTCTCAGTATTTCTATATTTTCCAGGAGAGCTCGAGCAGGAACAAAACAAGTCATTCATGGCTCACTAGAGCAGTGAGTGGTTGTGGCTTTTGACAGTGTGACAACTGAGTAATAACATGTTTTCACATGGTGGCCCCGCGTGATGTCTTCAGTGTCTTCATGCTGTACTGGAGATGCCGTGTCCCAGGGAATGACATGTGAAACGGGTTAGTTACATGGTGTTTCATAAGCACTGCCTTTGGCTAAGGGTGTGCATGCAGTTAGGCTGGTCAGAAGGTTTTCCAGTGCAAATAATTTTTGGCTAAAAAGGGACTAGAGGTAAATCAGCTTTTTTATTTGTCTGTCTATCTTATATGCAACGAAAGAAATTGGTTTTTAATCACCCAACTCAAGTTCCTCCTTGAACCTTCCAAAATGAGCATCTGGAGTTGGGGGTTTTACTTCCAGTGGCTCGGACTTTTGAAAATCTCATTTGCTCTATCAAGCTGCAGAAGGCAAGCATGAGTACAAGTACTCCTCGGAGAATGACCAGATGACTGCAGTGTCCCAGCAATGCGTAACATGGAGAAGGCTCCTCATCCGACCGCCGTGTCTCAATGTGAAAGCCATAAATATATCAGGTGATGATAAAACCCCTGGCAGGCTTTGTGAGCGTGGTTCTGGCCGTGGTCTGGGGTGCAAGGTTCAGCTTGAAAGATGGCGCTGCCAAAGCAGGCGGTGGGCAAGGATTGGGGGGAAGTCCTGCACGTGTTCCTGATAGTCATTTTGGCAGTGTTCCTGTCTGCGAGACTTAAGGAATAGATTAAAATTTCCCTAAACAGCCTATGATTATCTGATGCTAAGAGCAGAAATGTCTCTTCTAGGAAAGAAGAAAGCCACAGACCCACTCAGGAGCATGTAGGCTCTTCAAAAGCTAATTTATGATGGAGGTGTGGGAATTGTTAATTACTTCTGTGGAAACAAAACCACTGTTACTGCTTCAGATTGGTTTCTTTTTCCAGGCTCTTCCCCAGTTTTCGCTTGTTCCTAATTTTCTGAAGAAAGTTCCTTGAGGGGTAGCAGTGTACCTTTCAGGCTTGGCTCAATCTAAAGGTGACTATTTTGAGAACTCTCAGCAAAAGCAGCCTGGCTGTTTTTATGATATGTGGGCGTGAAGAGAAACCAGCTATTCCTATTTGTTCCGGTTGCAGCTTCTCTGACCTCATAACTCAAGAAGAGCTGACGCTAGGAAATTTGAACCCAGCTTGTTTATAGACCTCAGTGATGAAGGAGAGAACAGTTCATGTCTGAAGAAAATCAATTCAATATTTCTGTAGTTGGGAGCAATTAGAATTGAAGGCCAAATTTTGCTTTGAAATACTGCAGCATGGCCGTACTGAAATGCCAGTTTGAGGGCAGAGCTCATCCTGGCACAATTTGTACATATTGATGAAGAATTTCATTTTTCCTAGAATGTTAAACAGAGGTTTAAGGGAGGAATGTCAGATTTATTCTTCATGAGAGGCCCAGTTCCAGCTCTGATGCCAAACTATAGGCAAATGTATAAATAATGTTCATTCAGCACAGAGTAAATATCTCAGCCATGTCAATGGGAGGTTTGTGCAATGATCAGAAAGAGGATTTTGCCATATATATCAATTAACTTTTTCAGATAACATTATTTATTCTGAACACATTTCTTATATCCAGTATTGCTTGGTAAGAAAATATGCCATCTTCCATTCTTACTTTATTCTGTTCCCCTTTTTCCTTCCTCTGTCTTTCTCCCTACTCCCTGTCTTGGGGGTATCTCCTTTGTTCTTCCTTCTTCCTTTCCTTCCTTAGAGCAGTTATCTAAGGCTGCTATCTGCAGAGGTTTCCTAATATCTTAACCCAGGGAGTAGTAAAGAATTAATGCTGAAATTCAGGTGTTGTTTTGGGGCTTTGACTCAACATGTCAGTGGCAGTAGAGAGAGAGAAACTTTCAGTTTTTAGAAACCCAGAACACAGGTATGGATTACATCTCATCAAACAATTGAGGGATCAGTCAAATAAATCCATTAAGAAAGTTTCAATCAGCCTTTGACTTGAGTTTTTTATTGGGTGAATTTTGTTGTTTCTGTCAAGCTGAGCACTTGCATGAAATTCCACATAAAATTCCACCAAATCTGCCCCTTCATCTTCAAATAAGCTTCTTGACCTAAGAAAAACCACTGTAGACTGCAAATCGTTAAAGGGAACACACGTATTGAAACCCCTTAAACACATAACATATTTGCAGAAAGTGGATTTTTCCAGCTCCTGCCTTTATTGGATTGTCACGTGCTGTATCAGGCAAACTGCAAATGAACGGCAGTTACAAAATCAAGTCTTCTTACTCCTAAACCATCAAAAGACACCTCCACAAATGACCCAGCCATCCCCTGACATCTCTTGACAGAATTCTCTGCTTAGTCTGACAGAGGTGTCCCTCAGCAAAGCCCTCCAGGTCTAGCTGAGGTCAATTTGTCAGCTAGGGCTCTGTTCCACCCAGTTGAAAAGGATTCTACTTCTTGTGGTTTGGAGTCAGAGCACTCCATTCTTACACCTCAGCTGAGTGTCAATTGTCATGATGTACATTTGGGGTTAAGCAAATGTGACTGTATCTTCACTTTGCATTTGGAGGGATTCTTTTAAATGGATTTTATATTCATAAGCTGCATGCCATGTGTACATGGTAGAAGATTTTGCCGTATGTATAGACAGTGCCTCCAAATGAGTAATTTTGCTCAGTGTGTGTTATAGAGACTGACAAGAACACTCAAATGTCAGGATTTTAATCTTCTCTCCCAATGTATATGATGCCGGGTGGACACTTCAGACCCACCTCAGAATGCTCCATCTGATTCATGGTACTGCCTTCCTTGGGCAGCTTGTGCCAGTAGCTTTTTCTAACTTCCAACAAATGAAAGACTTTGATTTGTTTACTGGAAAAGGAGGTAAGACCTAAACTACAATAGATTGCATTTTTTTCCAATTTGTTTATTGATAAAAACATGAACAAAATGTAAACATGAAATATAAATGTGTGTGTTAATTATAACTAACAGTGATATGCCCAGACTTATTCCCCCACAACTGCTGCTATAACATACCTGTGCCTGTGCGGGAGGGGCAGAGAAAATTCTTCACCATAATCATACGCACATCACGGAAAGACAGGTAAATGCATCCCACAAGGTGCCTGCTAGGAATGGATTTACATAGCAGCCACCAGCAACTCGTAGCCTGTGCATGGTGAGTTTGATCATATTCATGCCTGTGAATGAATGAATGAATGGGTGATTAAATTTTTTTAAAACAGAGATTACAATTGGTTATTTTGTACTACCATCTTAAAGTATTATTCCCTTTCTCCCTTCCGCTTGTGTCCCTCCCTTTCCTTTCTTCCCCCTTGCAATCAGCTTATTTGTTTAAGGACAGTGGCAGCACTGTCTCGGGAGGGAGATGCAGGGAGAAGCATGCACTGACACGATCCTGGTAATGGACTGTGCCACCAAGATGAGACTGGAGCTCTGGAGGGGTCAGTCTGCACTGCTGGCTCTAAGGGTGTGGTAGTGATAGGGTGCTCTTGGCCTTGCAGCTGTCCAGCTACAGAGCCAGCCCCTGGATGGCTCCAGCTTGGCCGTGCTCTTTGGGTTTCAGTAGGCTCAGACAGCTCACACGAGCTCAGGGTCGGGTCTATTGCTCTACAGAGCCTGCAAGACAGTTGCTATGTGTGTTGCCTGCGCCAGGAACTGAAAATGAAGAGTTAGGTGGGACCTGCTCACCCCACAGGTCCTGCTGCTGGGAAAGCCAAATGAACCTCTTCCATCCATCCATTCATCCATCAGTGTGGCTGGAGAGCTCTGTTCCACCGGCTCTTTACCTCCACGTTTTGTGAATAATTAACACCCACTAGAGCTAAGTAGCCTCCGTGGAATCACACAGGAAAAGTTTTAGCCTGCTGTAGAAAAAGATCTGAATCTTCATTAAAACTTCAAAGGATTTTAAAGAATAATTTCTGATGCAACTTGCTGGTTTCATCCCTGCTAAGCTTTCCCCGTGACTTTTGTCCCCTATGGGCTGCATGGCAGCAAGCAGGAAAGCCCTGATGCAGTGTGCATATGGTGCCCAGAGCGTGTGATGCCTTCTCTTGCTCACCAGACAGTTGTTGTTCTGGAGCCACAAAGGGAGCAAGATTTAAAATGTTTCTCTTTCAAGCAGCGGTGAAGCACAGCAGCTCTCTGCAAAGTGACTCAGCCTGCCCTTGGGCGCATCTCTTTTGCTGCTGTTCCAGAAAGCACATGGCAGAGCTCTCCAGCTGTATGCTCTCCCCATCCTCCCCATCCCTGTCCTACACTCTCACCAAGCTCCATCATAGGCAGTGGGATAGAGCTGTTAAGATAATTCAGTGCTATGCAGACAGTCCTCGTATATCCGAAGGGTCTTGTTGAGGGAGGTTGTGCCCTTCCTGTGCCTCCAGAGGTGCTCTCTAAGTGACTGAGCAGTAAAGAATCAGCGAAAATCTCCTTCTCAGATAAAAGCTTGGTGTCAGATGTTTTGTTTTCCAGTAACTCCATATAAAACATAAATATCTCTTTCGTTTTCAGGGATCATTTTTAAACTAGCTTGTGAGAATTGTCATCATATTCCCCTTTTAATCATGCTCTTCCAAGAGCAGCTGCTCCAGAAGTGAAAGGGTGTTTGTGTCCAGCTGCTCCCAAGACCCCAGTGAGTGAGCAGAGACAGCATTGCCTCTGTTTCTGTTCAGGGTTGAGCCTTGCATCGCTCCTTCTCTTCCTCTCTTCTGGAAATATCACCTCTGGACTGACTCCAAACCTGAAATGTTTTAGCCCTGTTAAATTGTTATTGTGATAGTTGTACGTCTCTTAAAACTCCAGGCTTATTAGGGAACCATAATTTTGGTCTGTGCCTTAGGTACATTCTTCCGTTTTACCCTCCTTTCAGTCCTTTCTAAACTATTCCACATACATTTTTAACATGTGCCAAAGATTTCACGTATGAAAAGAGGGAAAGTTTGGAAACAGCACTGGATAAGTTAGGTAATATGATGTCATTTCAGGGAATAAGTCTGGATATTTTTTTCCTCCTGCATGGTATGTGCCACGTAGCTTGGAGGATCAGTTAGCGCCGTGGACACATGCATGGTAGCTTGATGATTTTTCAAGGGNTATCGCGAATAGTGACTGGAGTTCAGACGTGTTGTTATCGTGATAGTTGTACGTCTCTTAACACTCCAGGCTTATTAGGGAACCATAATTTTGGTCTGTGCCTTAGGTACATTCTTCCGTTTTACCCTCCTTTCAGTCCTTTCTAAACTATTCCACATACATTTTTAACATGTGCCAAAGATTTCACGTATGAAAAGAGGGAAAGTTTGGAAACAGCACTGGATAAGTTAGGTAATATGATGTCATTTCAGGGAATAAGTCTGGATATTTTTTTCCTCCTGCATGGTATGTGCCACGTAGCTTGGAGGATCAGTTAGCGCCGTGGACACATGCATGGTAGCTTGATGATTTTTCAAGGGACATGCTGAAAAAATGAAATAGCTGAGCCTGAACCCAGTGCGAAGAGTTAATACAGCCTTTGAACTTCAGTTAGTGACTAAACCCAAAGATGAATCTGACTGTAGAAATTAAAAATACGTCAGAAAAAAAGCCTGTAAAGCGCACTGCTGATAAATATGGAACATTTGTGTCTTACGAAATGTATTTTTTCATAATTACCAGTATATGGATTTGTTCTGTTCAAAGCCCAAACAGTGAATGTTCTGTGATGGATGCGCAATAAAACAGGACTAATTGGAAGCATTAATTTAGACAGAGGCAGAAGTTGACATGGAGCTCTGAGTAAGAGATGCTTTATATTACCATAGCAAGTACAAAGTGCTTGCCTGTAATGCACAAGCTCAAATCACACCACCTTCACAAACAAATCGTTGCAAACTGTTGCTGTGTCATTTTTTCCTCTTTTTGTTTTATTACACGTCTGATAAATATCTTGGACCCAAGGTCATCTTAAGGAAATAGTTGTAATGCAGTAGAAACGTTGCTGTAGGTGCTGCTGTGTTCCTGGCAATGTAATTGACAGTGAGTGAGCGTGCAGAAGCAGCTCCCAGCAGGGACAGCTTTGAATAAATATACAATAAATAAGCACAGAGGAATGGGAGAGTAATGTATCTCCATAAAGAGCTGTATTCTGTACATCTCCCCAAAGCTCTTCTGTGGTTTAGGCCTGTAAGAGCAGAGGTACATGTCAGTTTTGCTGCTCCCCCTGCTTTATCTGCCTGCTCCCACCACGGTCAGTAAAGTGTGATCATGCATGACTGGCACGTGGGTGATGCCACTGACATCAAATGGAAGCAGCTCTCTCTCCAGTGCCCTTCTGAGGCAGAGCTCAAAACAAGAAGTCAGATTCTGGCTGCGTGAAGATACAATCTCAGGCAGGTTTCTTGTTATCTTAGGGATTTCAGCCACTGACCTTGGTTCATGCCAGATCCCTTGATTTCAACCACTATATACAAGTTACTGTTTGTAAGTAATCTTGGGCTAAGCAGCTGTTTTCCACATCTTTGGTATGCAAGAACTTGAGTTTTATTTAAATCTCCTATTTGACTGAAAGACTGATTTCCAGCAAACAAGGTAATGGGGGAAATTAGGCACCCAAGCACCCAACCAAGGTTGTGCTAACCTATCATGATGGCTTCAGGTGGTCCACCCAGCACCCAGATTAGAAGAGAACAAAATGAGCCTCTCCACTCCACTCTTGCAGTTCTTAATTGCCCTTAATCTTCATATTATTTCTTACTCCTAATTTGGTCACTGGTCCTCAACTCCCAACAGTGTTTTACTTCTTCAGGTTCATTTAGTATTTCCTGTGTTCTCCTTTGGGAGTCATTTGTATGTTGAATAATCTTCCTAATTGCACAGGAATTGTCCTGGATTTACGCTGGTGCAGCAGAAGCCACCATCAGTCCCAGGGGCCTTTTCCTGACACTGCTGTCAATGGTCCTGGAACTGGTACCTCAAGCAAGCCTTCTGTTATTTATTTCCATCCAGTCCTTTGAACTCGTACTGAACAGGGCTGAAACTCTGCACTTAAAATTATGTCCTTTGTATAATGCTTCTTGATATTCCTTCCTCTTGGTGTCTTGACCTTTGCTAAGGCTGTTGCTAATAGATTCTCTTAGCCACGGTAGTTAATGCTAATGCAAGGACTAATGTTCTCCTGCAGCTTGAATGCTTATGTGCCGCACTTAGTGCTCTGTCTCCAAACAGAATTGCGTTCTGATACTGCACTTTACTGCGGGAGTGATTTTACTGTTCGGGTACAATGACAGCTGAGAATGCTTAAAAAGAGAGAGGGGGAAAATGTAATAAGGCGAAAGGGTGACAAGACACTCATGTCAGTATTAGCATTATATTTCATGGGAATGTAATGTCTGGCTGCCACACAGCCCTTCCAGGATCTGTCTGGTGAGGACTCAGTATGATGTTTCATTGTAGTTCATTGAAAGTGCTTGAACAGAAAGTTCTTCTTTTGTCAACAGCTCTGCTGTGCCCTGGTTTCAAGATTATGTTTTGCATGTTAATAAATTAAGTCCAGACCAAGGAAAACCTGGAACTGAGCAGTGTAGGCAGTAAAAACATGTTATTATCTATTTCAGAGATGAATTTTTCTTTCCAAACGCACCTCTGGGTATGTTTGCACTTGCATTGTTTCTAGGGAAACAACCCACAGCTGTGTTGGAAGTTTGTTGCCGATGTGCCAGAAAATCTCAAGCCCTCTCTGAGGCCCAAGCAATGCAGTGAAGCCAGGTGCTACCACTGAGGTGGGCACCGACACTACCAGAAATCGAATGTTCCTGTTCCATGGCTGGAATTTCTGCATTTCCACCAGAAAAAAAATCAATAGCCTTCAAGAGCAGAGCAGCTGGGTCACAGGAAAGAGGCACATCTCCCAGTAAAGCATTAGGACAGGCACCTCAGGGCTTGGCTCCTGCAGTGCTTTCTCAACATGGGACACCCATGTAAAGGCAGAAGAGTCTGAGCACTTGGTGCTCTCGGTAGCCACCCAAGGGTGCTGCTCAGCTTTGCACAGCCACTGTGCTCTTGGAGGGGAGATGGTGCAGGGGAGAGACAGGAGAGCAGCCGCCCTCTATTATGCCTTCTGATGCCAGCTCCCATCAGCAGTAGCTGAAAAATAAGCGCTGTGCTTTGGGAACTATATTACAGCCTGACTGAAATGAAATGAGGCTCCCAGTGTAGTTTCTGGAGGGGGAAGGAGAGAGATAAGATGTCCACGTCATATCACCAACAACATAACTGGTATTAACGAAACAGAAGTCAAGGATGAATGAGCATGGAGGCTGAGCTAACTTTCACATCAAGAGAAGATCCCTGAAGGGCTGTGTGCTGACAGGGCAACATGGAAGAGCTGGTAGACTTAATCTCTTCACAAGGGCTGTTCTGTGAATAATCAGAAGTTGTTAGGGTTGTCAGTCCAATTTCCTTCCAAAATAAAATTAAGTGTGGAGGTGATGCCATTTCAGAATTGGGTGAAGTAAATTCTCTCCTGAATATAAATAGAGGCAGGTTTAACCAGAAAGGAGAGACAAATAAAATATCTTACCTGTAAAGTACTGTGTGAATAATGCTGCAATAGGGGGCTGGCATATTATTATTGCTATAATTCCAAACAGTTATTCTGTGTTGATGGTGTCAAGTGCCAACCCGTCACGTGTAAGGCAGGATGACTTTAGTCCTCTGTGAACACTTAAATGGTTGAATGTAAATAATGCTTCATTCACACAATATATTCCTGTGAAAAGAGAAGACCAACACATGTTCAAAATTGCATTCCAAAGCAGAACACACATGTTGGTAGTGGATCTTTTATTTCTTTTTAATGCAAATGGACCTGTAAAAACAGGCCATCCACACAGGAAGGTGAAACATTGAAACATTTTACTTTGTTGTGTAACTGCGTTCATGCTGAATAGCAAATACAAATTGCAGAAGTGAATGAACTGCAGAGTTGATAGAGTGTATTTTTATAAAGTGAGATCCTCTTTGTAACTTCACATGTATTTCCATTTAAATTACGGATCCCCTGTCTAATCAAATACCCTGTGTCACCACGTCTTCTCACCCTTCTGTTCCTTGTGTACGATATTGCATATCTCCACCTCTTGAATCGAATTCAGAAGCAATAACACTGAGTGAAATTCAAGCAGAGGAGTCATGCTCTCATTAGCAGAAATTATATCCAGCTCCTGCTGTGACCTTACGTATAAGTACGTATGATTTACTACACCAGCTTGAACCGTCATTCCTTCCAGACCGATACCCAGCTTCAAAGCATGGCAAAAAATCCATATCTCAATACCTGTGCAATCTTGCAATTCACCTAATGGAGCAAAAATCCCATTCTTCATCTCTGCAGCAGGCAGCTGATATTTTCAAGGAGGGATTTTGATCTTCCCCTTTTTTATCCTAGTATGTCCTAATGCAGCATGCACCTCTGACATTCTAGAGTTCCAGACATGCACTTCTCCTTTTTTGATGTGCAGGGGCTTTGCTGACCCCCTCCAGTCACAGGCAGAGCTCCTTGGAGAGTAGCTCACAGAGCACCCTTGTGACTCAGTGCAGACGGGCCATGATGAACATCCAGGTTATTCTGAAATCAGCTTTAGCTGAAGCTGGGTTCAATTCAAGCCTGCGAAGAGGCAGTACAGACTTTTGTCCCAGTAGCCAAAGGAAAGCTGTCTCTAGTCTGTAGGAAAGATGAACAGCAGTGAAAAGTAAGAGCTCACTTCTTTCCCTAGCAACCTTGCATCCACTCCAGAGGCCTTTCTAGCCCTGTATAATCCAGCAGATAATAAAATCAGATAATAAAAGCAGCACGTTACAGCTTTTCTGACTGATTTATGTGCAGCCTTACATCCTTGAGCTGTTCTCACAGGAGAAAATCTGGACATGGAAACTTTCACTCCCTATTATATCCCAAACCCAGCTTGGGAATAATTCCCGTTTACATCTGACCCTTTGTATCCCCAAACCAGTCCTCAGTCCCTCATACTGGAAATTCTAACTCCCTTGATCCTGACCTGGTTTGGTTTTCACTTGCCCAGGTGATAAACTGGGACCGTAAATAACTTGCACAATCGTCCCCTGCCCATTGACTCACTCTGAGGCAGTGTCCCTTTTCCTTCAACTGGAAATGATAAAAAAATCAGAATAAAGCTTTCCTGCAGGTAAATATAGTAATTACTCTCTAATTGTGTCTTACTTACTTGCTCATATAACAAATCAGTGCAAGCTCCTCATTACCAGCTCTCATTGAGATCAAGCACAAGGATAACCAGGCACTTGGAAGTAATAAATGTATTTGAAAGGAGCATGAGTAATAAATCATCCAAATTACTTTCAGTGAACAGATGAAATGACAGAAATACCTTCAGGGTTTATAGGAGTTAGTCAGCCTGTGCGTAACTATAGCATCCCTCCTGGCTGCAATATCAGTGTTTCTGTACCTGCAGCTGGAGAATTTAGGCACAGCTTTTGCAAGTAGAGGAGAAGAAGGTCTGCACCGTCCAAGCAGAGGGATCCATGAGTAGGGTGCTCTGCTCTGTCTCACCAGTTGTCATACAGTGTATTATAGTATTTGAAATCAGCCATGGATCAGGAGTTACTGGGAAACACAGACATAGGGTGAGTAGAGGACAGATAGACAGGGTCTGTTCCTTTAAATGTTTCCTTAAAGAGACAAGTTGAAATGACTGTGCTGTAATGAAGAGTATTCTGAATCTAGAATAAGCATCCTTGATTGATAGGTAAGTCAGTGTAAATTACTTAGGGCTGGAGGCTTAGTTCTGAAGAAATTAGGTTTGGAAAAGACAGATCATCTGGTGGTGGAATCAAATGCCTTAGACTTGGTTGCCTCCAACAGCAGGTGGAAGGATTTTGAAAGGAGCTCAGCAGGCCCAAGAGCTGTGTGTTTTTGGAAAAAAGGTTTATGCATGAAGAAGTGGCTCCTACTTCCTCGTGCTACCCACCACTTTCCAGTTCAGCAGGCACCAGACATCTTGCCTTGCAGGGGCCAGGAGCAGCTGATCTGTAGTGTGCTGTTTCTTTGAGAGACAGCAGCTCCAGTTTCAGCTGAATTAGTGTTTGCCCACTTACCCTCTAATATGTGAAAGAAAAATGCTTCCTAATGCATCACCATGGAAAAGCTGTCAGGCCCTGTTCTAGTCCATTCTTTATGCCAATGAAGTGTTGCTCTGTAAAGCTTGTTGTTCATTCTGTAAAAACTGGTTCTGAATGCCCAAAGCAGTGGGATTTCATCTCCTGGAAAGTATCACAATACAGGGGCTGCATTTCACCTTTTCAAACATCACTTTTATTTATCCCTCCATGGTTTGCTATGATGATGCAATCTAAATAGGTAGAGGGATATGAGGTGGGATTCCTCTCCCCTAATTTCCATGACCTGAAGGATGGACATCAAGTTAAAACTCATCATCTTCAATGTGACCTCTTTTGCTAATGGCGAGAGAGGTGCCTCTCTGAGGTACTGGTCAGCCTCTGGATGGAGTGAATTGCGGGCCAGAGCCACGGCTACCTTAGACTAAGCATGTAACTTTTATATGTGTGAAGTTACTCACTGTTTGGGGAGTTTTCAGAAATCTTTTTAATATGGCTTTAAATCCTCCTTTGCCCTTTCTTATCAGTGCTTGGGAAATGGATACCCTGGCTTGAGTTAGCATCAGTAACAGCAACTACTTCCTCTCTTTGGCAAGGTCCTATTTTAAGCTTTTTGTCAGAGGCCACAGCTATTTGTGTCATCGTCAAAACTCTTCAAAAGGTCCGGTGACATTGATGGTAGGTCTCTTAGAAGCCAAAGGTTCTGCAGTAGCATAAATAGGATCAGCAGCACTAAGTGCAGGTGAAAGAAAAGCCAGCTGCACATCCTTTCTGTCTCCCTTGGCAACAGCATCCTGCCAACAAAAACTGCTGCCAAGTCAAGGCTGGAAAGGAAGGGATGTGCATTTGCAAAGCTGGAGCTGGACAAGCTTTGTGTGAGGGGGGAGCTGTCAGACCAAAGAACGCTCATATGCTTTTAAAATTATTTTTGGTTTGTTCCATGTGTTTTTGGACAAGGGAATGCAAAAAGCCTCTGTCCTTATGAAGAGTTTTCATCTGAAATTCCAAACAACAGTCTTTGCAGTTTTGGGCCATATGTTTCCATCCATGACAGCACACGGGGAAGAAATCTGTGGTGAATTACTACTTACAGATGTGGCAAATCCCCCAGTAAAGGTTAAAATACGTGGCATGGTTCTCTTGTTACGCCAGCTGCAGCTTCATGCTAAATCATTGTTTCAGCAGCAAGCTCTTAATCATCCCTGAGTTCTAGAAACTGCTAAACAAGCTGATATTTTTAAGGACCATTTTTTTTTTTAATAATGCACTAAATATCTTTATTTAGAAAAACCTTCAGACTGGGAACAGTAAGGGCAAAAAGTGAACTGCAAATTCAAGGGAGAAAAGGAGCATCATCACAAAAGCTCAGAAATGCAAAGCAGACCTAAGATTATTATTCGTACTCTTTTTTCACGTCCTTCATGAAATTATCATGGTTGTGAAGGCAGAGTTTGTGTAACTGGGGGTAAAATATGCTTGCGATATGTGCACCTGCCTGCTCTTCCTTAGGGACTTTTGTCCCCAAAAATCAGCATCGGGGTCACTGTCAGAGTCCTCAGAGCTGCTAGTGCTGCCAAATATCAAACCTATTGTCACAACATCATTTCTTACAGATTTGGCCACAGCGTCAAAAAAGAAATCTGGAGGCAACACGCTTATATCCAAAGTCTGAAAAAAATTGGGACGTTCTCACCTGGTATGGTAAGAGAGAAGAAAGAACTGGCTNTTACCTGGTATGGTAAGAGAGAAGAAAGACCTGGCTTTTCTCTCTAGAAAAATATTAGGAATTTATTTTGGTAGGAGCCCGTGTGACAAACTGCTTTGGGCTGTTGCAGCACCCCTGGATGCAACAGGAACTCTGAATCAAAAACT
Source organism: Mystacornis crossleyi (assembly GCA_013400655.1). Taxonomy (NCBI): domain Eukaryota; kingdom Metazoa; phylum Chordata; class Aves; order Passeriformes; family Timaliidae; genus Mystacornis; species Mystacornis crossleyi. Next base: position 73,953 of record VYZQ01017870.1, read on the forward strand.
CTCAAGAAGCCCCCAACTTGTTGCTTTCTTAACATTTCCCTGTGCCTTTTGAGGGATTGGTATTTTGCTGCCCAGGGCATATTTTTATGCTTTCCAGGCAGCGTGTTTTTCCAGACACTCAGCTGTGCCAAAGAGACAGAGAGAAACAGGGGGGGGAAAAAAAAATGGAAGGAAGGCAGCATTATGACTTCAGTAATCACAGGATCTGTGGACTTCTTTACAGTTACAAGTTGAAATTGCCCACTCACCACTGAGGAGTGAAGAAATAAAACACAAGAGTGTGCATTTTGATGCCAGGGAAGAAGAAGGAGAGAGGATGATCACTATTTCATTCCCTGTATTTCCCTCTGACAGGAATATTAATATCATTAGAGATAATTGAATAAGTGGAAAGTCTGGTGGAGCTGGAGAAGCAGGAGGTAGATCTGTAAAATCTATCCACACACAAAAAGCTAAGCACTGCTCTGGAGGGAGGGCACTCTGCCTTGAAATAGGGACTGAACAGCCTCACAAGGGCGTGCAGCTGGGGTGCTCGTTGCCGTTTTGTTCCCGGAAGACGAGAACTGCCAGAAATCCTCTGGCATCTGAATAGACTCGTGTCAGACAAACTGTATCTGGACTTGATGGGAAACCAAGCTGGAATACCAAGCAGCCCTTCGATCTGCTGGCAGAGGGACTGGCTCAGTAAGTAATCTTGCCTTGCAGTTGCAAAGGTACTCCATAAAGGAGTGAGCCCTCTCACTGCACAGCCCTGCAAGACACGCCTGCCTGGGCTGTCTCTGTCCTCATTCCTTCAAACCAGTTCCAACAATAACAGCAACTCCTGCGTGCAACTGCCTCGTTAGCGAGATGTATTTTTCCTTTTTCCACTGAGGGATGAAGCTTCCAAATCCTTGTGATGTGAGCAGGTGAGGATGTCTGCTGACAAGTCCAAATGATATTTTCAGGTAAGTTCTTACCTTGAACAAGCAGCTAGAGTCAGGCTCTTTCTTTTTATTACCCTCCTCTCAGTAATTACTGTTGCCCTGATTGTTGGTAAGCCTTTTCACAAGCTTGAATAGCTCCAATATCCATATATATTTAGCTGAGTAGGGGATCTAAATAATTTCTAAAGCACCTATTCCTATAATATCTGTGAGTCTCTAGTGCAGTGTGCGAATGAATTGGGAACTGCTTGCTCTGTGACTGCACAACACTGTTCTTTTTGTATCACCCATTGTTTAACTCTCTGGAGGGCCAGGAATTAATTTTGATTCTCAGGCTCACTCTCTCAAAGTCTGTGGTGTAAGTGCATTTTAAGACTGTAACAGTGGTCTCCAATGTTTATGTATCTTTAAAGGATCGGGACTTCTTGCCACATGAAAACCGTGACTGCTGTTACTGTTGTTGCACAGGGAGTGTCCACAAGTGCTGCTTAATTTGTGTTTGTACATGTGATTTCCAGAGCTTCTGCTGATGCTGTTTAATGTTACTGCAAATAGAGCTGTTACTCTGTGTGTCTCATTCCCTGCATTTCACCAAATGCTTGTGTGCTGAAGTTCGGGGTGATCACTCCGTCTAATACTTACCAGGGAAAACAGACAGTAACTTGTAAGTTAATATCTGGGACTTCTGGCATGACAAATAGACTGTTAGGGAAAAGAAATTTTCTATGCAGAGTAACTTACTTTATCTTCTCTCAGTTCTGCCACCAATCATGGAGATTAAATTTGCTTAACTCTTTGTACACAAGCTGCTTTATTGTGAGTGAAAATCGTATTGCTTAGACAGACTACAAAGAAACGACCGTAACGGAAGTAGTAATACACACTTTGTGCACAGTTTCCATCTAGTAAAGATTCATTTTGCTCCCTGTAACGTTGTAGGTTTGTTGAGAGACACATGAGAAGTTATTAGTGTCGAGAAGAAAGCTTTTTTTGCAACAATAACGTCGTCATTGCTTTGAAGAGGTTTTGCACAATTTTCTCTCACTGTTAGTAAGTGAAGAAAGGAGCACAGAGACGCTTCAGCATCCTGTACTGTGGCCATGTGCACCTAAGCCCTGGGTCTGTAGATAATGGGTCCTTTGTAGGACAGCTCCCATTGCTTTCCTTGCCCTCGGCAGTCTGAAATAATGAGTCCAGCAGTAGGTCTCTGCACAAAAAATTCCTGACTTCCTAGAGCAAAAATGTTTGCCAAGTACTGCTCAGGCTGGCTCTGTTTGTCTTGCTGCAAGGTCCAAAGTAGCAGAGGCCAGAAGGGGTCAAACACCAGACTGAGCTCGTTGTGCATGTTCATTTGCTGTAGAAAATGTAAATGTGCAGCTCAAAAGTTTCCACTGTATCTCTGGCAATTAGGACTTGATCCAAAGCCCTCTAAAGTCATTGGGAACCTTTCCATGGGCTTTAGAACGGGAGTTACATAAGTTTGTGTTGTTTAAAGGGGTGCCCCAGGGAGGCTGAACGCATGAGCTGACTCGACAGCCACATGCCTACTCTGCCATGTCATGCAAAAAGGCTGTTCTCGAAGTGCCCATGAAGTGTCCCGTGCAGCACCAGGCAGTGTTAACTCCTGAGTGAAACCTTTTAATGCTGTCCTGTGCCGGGACACTGGCTCCGAGTGGAACCTCCCGAGGTCCTGAGATAAAACAAAGATCATAAGCTGCTGAGGCCTGAATTGCTTACTTCTTCTGTTAAGGAGGGACACGGTTCTGCCACTTGCGTGCTAATAAAAGGTTCACAAGGAAGTTTCCAAGTAGGAGAACCCTGAGGATTTCATAGTCTAGGAAAGTGAAGTACTCCTAATCCCAGACTTTTCTGAGACTTCTCGAAGACGTAAATCACAGTCTTTTAAAATTGGTGTAAAGGAATTGCTTCATTGCCTTCACATACACAACTGTACACACCGTTTCTGGGCTCCTCATGTGAGCATACAGTGGGAAGAAGCACTGCAGGGAGATCCTGTTGAGATTCGAACCATTGTACCGTGTTGTCAGGAAGGAGTTTTTATGGCTAAATGCACATCAGCACCCTCTGTGTACATTCTGCTCTCACTCTGCTATGTTTCACCCTTGAGTTAATTCATTTTGTACTTAATATGCCCTTCCTGGTGCACTGTGCACTATGCAAGACCACAGTTCATACCAGAGAGATGTCAGGTCAATCAGCCTTCTTATTAGGGTTGAATGGTTTTAATGTAGCCATGAAATTAGGTTCCAAAAGCGAGAATTTAAAAGACAAACAGCATTTAAAAGACAAACCGCTTTGACCTGTTCTGACCCTGAGCTCCTGCACCTTAGAAATGGCCCCTTATGAAAAAACTTAATGGTGTGAGCTGACCTTTGAAAATATTATTATTTGCTATAATGTGCTTGCATCAGTCTGTATTACTATTACACCAGCAGTTCGCAAGGACTGCCAGTCCTTACTCCAAAGGGCTCATCCTCTAAGTAAAATCAGCTCTAAAAGTCTTAGGCAGCCAAAAATGAAGGATTTTGGCAAGGACTGCAGAACTGCACTTCGAACTAAACAAGAGCATTTGCTGTCTCACCTGGGATATCAAAATTTGGCCAGGAGAACTTGATAGCAACCAGAAGGCTCCCCTTCTGTAGTAGTGGGATTGAAGGTGAGCTGAGGCACCAGGGGACAATTGGCATCATACCCACCGTGGCCCACCTCAGTGCAGCTGCATTCGTGAAGCACAGACAGAGGGAAGAGAAGGCAAGAACTTCAGAGGTGCTGGGTAAGTCCATTTCTGTGACAAATTCCTCCTGCGCCTTAGTAGGGAAATTCAGAATATCGTTTTCCTAGACTTAAGCTAAAGTTGCCAATAAGGGCAGTCCAGTATCAGGGACTTCAGTAAGAGCCCCACTTTGTAAGACTTTGCATATCCTCAATGATAGAAAAGTAAGTGGGAGTTCCGGGCAATCAAGTTACTGCAAATCCAGACAGAGCTTGCTTGGGTGATGATGCAGAACATCTAAAAATACCAAATCCAGCTTTACTTTTCCTTTGCAGCAAATTAATTCTACTTAAAAGGGCCAACAAAACCCACTGTGAAGTCCTTATCATCAGCTGTTTCTCTCTAAATATACAGCACTGGCTATTTTTACAGTGATCTGCTAAGCTGAATATTTTTTCAGTAGTTAAGGGCACAGATTAGCTCTGGTGGTTACTGAAGGAATTACTGTGGCCTGTCCAACCAGCAGAAAAAAAATCCTAAGAAGCTGTAGCTTATAGGGCCACAGTGGCTCTGCAGAGGCTGTTAAAGCAAGTGTGGCAGACGAGCAAAACCTGACTGCCACAACCTGAGATGGCCAAATGTCATGGGAGTGATTGTTTGTTGTCAGATAAATTACTTCTGATGTAGTATTTCCTATAAATATTTATTCATATTTTACAAGCCACCTAAAGGTACGAGCTAAATGCATCTGGTTTCCCATGCCTGATGTGTGGTGACCTGCTACCACAACAGACTGCCCCAGAGAGACTATAAATCTTTATAGCAGCAAGCCTCAGATTTATCAGTATTTCAGGAAGTGGAGATGGGTATTAGGTGGGTTTTCAGCAGAAGATCAGGGTTTCTAACCCCTATGGTCATAATATGCAGAAAAGCTGACAACTTTTTTATTCCTTTAGGCATGTCCTGGAGAAAAACATTAATCCAATAGTGATGGGTTTTTTGTGTGTGAGGTGTGAGAGAAAGTAATTACACAAAGAACATCAAAAAATTTTAGCAGGCATTACGATCGTTATGATCTTGTATCTCATAATATCTGCCAACGTACTTTATCTTGTGTGCTCAGAACAGCAGGCCCAAAGTTTCCTGAAACATTATCTCCACACACCAAATCCAAAATAAATCGTCATCCTTTCCTCTTTGAATTTGTTCTGTGGCAGCAACTTGTCTTGGCATGAAATATTAGCCATATGGACACCAGAATATCTGCTTTGACCTTGACCTCAGAGTAAGAGCTGCCAAAAATGTGAGGATAACTCCTGCCTTTCGTTTCCAAGAGTGATGCTCCATGGGTACAGCCCGATCTGCTCTCCTGGTTGCATCTCAGTGTACAGAATTTGTGGTTTTTAATTTGAATAGGTGTTCTGCTAAGAGCATATTGTCTGTGGTTGGCTAGGAACTGGGAAGCAGTATCCCAGACAATGGTTTATTTGGCAGAGATATTTATTCCAGAAATTAAAAAAAAAAA
>VYZQ01017873.1:22288-50924 GCA_013400655.1 Mystacornis crossleyi
GCTCCATCTCTGCTGTTCCCACTCTACCAGAAAATACAAAGGTAGGTTTTCTGCTATTATTGCTCATTCCAGCATTGGGCTACTCAGCTTGGATGCTGCAAAGACAACTGAGCAGCCTTTAGGCCTGTGTTTAATTGAAGAAAGACCCTTTAAACTTAATTCCCAATACATTAAAAAATTTTTGAGCCAGCAGGCTAAACAGCAATCTGTTACTGCATTTTGAGAGCCATGCTCCTGGGCCATAGTTCTGAGACATTTAAAAAGCTGAATAAAACAAGTATCTCACAGAACAGAGATGTGAGTCAATTTGAAATTTACTTGAGGTTCTTTTGGGCAGGACAGGTGGATAAGCATCCTAAATCCCATATGCTCATTTTAAAGCCACAGCTCAAGCTAGGAGACTCACAACCTCTCAGATGACAACATGGTGAATGGACTGTGCAGCCAGTTGCTCATTATTTTTGAAGTACTGTTTCCTCCAGACTGATTCAGATACTGATTTTTGTCCCTGCACAGCAGACTGAGGTTTTTAAAGCTTTGTGAGTAGAAAGAATACATGAAAAAAATTCTTCTTCTAGTAAAAGTATTGCACCCTGTATCCTATGGAAGACATCTGTCTGGTTCCCAAGGTCAAACTGGATAAGAAAGTGGTTATAGTTTGATGATATCTGTCTTGAGGGTGGTAATTTTTCCTTTCCTTTTTCATCCCGAGGGACTTGCTCTTTATTCCCACAACCATTTGAGGATTAATGTCTAGTGTTCCTCATCTGGCATAGCAGGAGATAAATAAATAGATGGGTGTGAATACATAGTCTTTAAATTAAAATTGTAATGTATTTATATTACATATATATATATATATATATGGGAAAAGCTCTTTTCCACAGGCTATTTTTTTGTGAAGCAGTTCCTGACCTTCACTGCAGTTGTTAATNAAACATGGCACGCCTTTTGCAGCGTCCAGGTCCCTGCAGCTGTAGGCTCAGTGGGTCTCTGAACCCTAACCCTAAACCGAATGTCAACTGGGGTCTGAGGCTGAGGTCACCAGCACCATCGGTGTTCCAGATGGGAAAGCTGGAAGAGAGCAATGTTGGTGCAGTGTCTCAACCTCCTTGGCATTCCATTTCCAGCCACAATGCACCTTGAGCTGTAGACTGTGGCTCTCTGAATCCTAAACCTAACACATACCCCAGAGGCAGCTTGAGGAGAGATGTCTGGTATGCTGTATGATCAAATGAGAAAGGTGTAGAGGGAGCAATGTTTGTACAGTGCCTTGATCCTCTTGGTATGCCTTTTGCAGCCCAGTCTCCCTGGAGTTGTAGGTTTGAGGTTCTCTAAACCCTAACCTTAACCTGAATGGCAGCTTGGGGCTGAGGCTGAGGAGCCCACTACTGTGTGTGTCCCAGATGAGAGATGTGTCGAGGGACACTTGCACTGTCTAGTAACTGCACTACTTTATGGCAAAAGTATTGGCTCAAAGCTTTATAAAAGTTTCTTTGATGTCTGTTTTCTTCAGTAGGTACCAATAAAGTGTCTGGGCAGGACCCTTCCCTGCAGGTCCAAGAGTGGCTCAGCTCTCCTGGCAATATTTACTTTGAAGAAGCAAGATAAGTTCTAATTCTCCAAAATTTAAAGACTTCAGATAGAACTACCCGCCTTTCCAAATTCCACTTCATGACAGGTCTTTTCAGAAAGGTAGCTTGGATGATCAGCCTTATCTTCATAAAAGATGAAGTCACTCTGAACTCTTGAATAACATGTATATAATTAAATATATATATACGTACAACATAACATGTATTCCATAACCTGAAACAAATTATTTAGTAAAGAACTAAATCCACTTTAAAAATGGATGTCCAGAATGTCCCTGATGAATGAAGAAGTCCCTGACTTATGTTAACAAATTGCCTTAATGGTAATTTCAATTACTGGTTAAAAAATAAAATCACAAACCCCCACCTTCTATTTCAGTTTACCTAATATCAGCTAAAGTATATTTTTTTCCACATACAAATACTATTTAAATCTATTTCTCACAAAAGAGATGCACCACGCTAAATTTCTTGACTAATTATTGAAGTATCATTTTCACAGGGAATAACTGATTGCTGTATTAGTAACCTCAGAGACTCCAAAATCTTATGTGACAATAATGAAACACCTAATAAACAACCAGTGGTAACCACAGGACCGTAAACCAGGTAGGATAATGAGTACCAAACAGAGAAGAGCCTTCAGCACATTTTGAATAGCAGTGCATCTAAACTGGATCTAAAAAAAGGCTGATCAGGATCCACCTGCCAATTTGTATTATTAATGTGCCATTAAATACAAGAAATATGACTGTTCCCTCACATTGAACACTTTGTATAAATTCTCAAATTGTCTGTGCAGAAGTGTTCAATGACCTCAATAAATACAAGGATGCTTGAAAATGGAAAAATAAAAAGTTTACTGAACAAAAGAGTTGCTCAAGAAATCCCATGTCAAGGAAAAAAAATTGAAACTAAAAAATCCAAACCTAATTCCCAATGTTACATATGAAAGTAAATACATAGAATTGATTGTCTAGCAAGAAGCATTTCCAAACATGATATACTGTTCTGAGAGCTCTAGCAAGCCCTAAGACACCCTTTCCACATTTCTCCAAGAGCCTGAAAGCACTGTATCTGATGGTTTGACAGATCATGATGATGGTATCTACACACTCCCAGGGTAAGAACTGCCACTACAGCATTTTGGGATAAAAATGATTTTGAAACTACACACACAAATATTCATGGCATTAGAAGCTTCTGAGCTTGCTTCAGCTTTTGTGATGATGAAGCAAAGAGAGTAAGATATGGAAGTTTCTCCCTGGTATCTGTAGTTCAGATCTGCCATTAAGGACTGTCCATCACCACAAGTTGCAGATCTATCTTTTCCTTATTTGGAGGGCTGTTGTATTGCTTACACTTGAAGTATATAAGATATCAGTGAGAAATGATGCAGATGTTTCTGTAAGATTTCAGCTCACTGTGATAGTCCACCTTTTACACAATATATAGCAATTTATATAGGCACTTGAGATGTGTTAACAATGGTCCTTTATTAAAGTTGCCCATGTCTGCACAGCTCTGGAGATACATTAGTCAAAAAACCAACATATCTTATCTGTCTTATAGCTGCTTCAGTTCAAGGCTGCTATTGACTTTGAACTCAGAACAGTTTCTCTCCTAAAAGTTTTGTTGGTTTTTTTTTTTTTCTCATGCAGTGATTGGCCTATGAAACCAAGTGTTGTTGTTAGCACAGCCTCTTTTGGAGTGTGTCAGTAACTACTGAGAAAACTTTCTTCAGTACATAGAACTGTCAGTGTCCAAGAGGCCATATTTTTTCCTCAAACTATTTCTTTCCACCAGGTTTCATTTTTCTTGAAACTGAAATGTTTTGAGCTTAGTTAATCAAAATCTAAATCTAATTCCACAGTCTTTCAACCCCAGTCCTTAACTACACTGTGCACCACTAGGTAAGAGCTGTTTATTTATTTTGTAAGGGCCTCTCTGTAAGAGCCAACTTTTAGGTCTGCTAGGGCAGTGAAGATGTACAAAACATCATCAGAACTAACAACAAATGGACAAAAAGTTAGTGTGGCCTTGAGAGTAGTAAAAATTTTGAGAAATAGGGGAGAAAAAATTTACCTTTTACTTTGTAATGTCTGAACAGAATTTGCTAGTTGCCAGTATTTGTGCTGGCGTGCAATGCAATCCAGAATTCCTATGAGGTAAGGCTCAAGTCTGCGCATCTTTCTTAAGTCTGGCTCAAGATCTCACAACTGACTTGAATGCAAGTGCATTTGGTTTTTCTGCCAACTGACAAGACAAAGAGGCTTATGAAATGCTCTTTTGGGGCATATCTTTGGTCTACCTAAGTCCTAACCTCCCCTGTGCCTAGTGCTTCTGTGCAAAGGGCCTGTTGCATGGGAAAAGGGTCCAGTGTGGGCTGTTCTGGCTGCTGCAACATGCCAGCTACACAGGGGAGCTATAATCAAATAGTGAGAAACCTGGAGTGAGGTAGGACAACACTGAGCACTGGAATAGAGTGGGGAAACGTGGTTGAGGGAAACTAAAGCTTGCAGGTCCTCATCAGGATGATCCTCTCCAAAAGATGTATCCACAGAAGGTCTTGGCTAGACATGTGTCACTGGATTTTAGCCCTTCTGGTCACTGGAGATTGCAGATACAATAAACTAGCTTGAAAATCCAGCAACATCTATTTAGAGGAAAACTTCATGTATTTTACATATTATCTAATATATGTTATAGTTCTTGGCATTATAAATACAAGAGGAAAGAAGAAAGTCTTGAACAGTTGCCTGACTTCTACTTGCTGTATGTTCTTAAATGCTTGTCATGTAAGCTTTTTTATGGATATCTGGAGCTCAAAAGAACTTCATGCATGATGCAATATTATACATGTCAATTCACATTGCAAAATCCAGTGATACATTTCTAGCAGAAAATTACCTAATTTTTTTGTCTTTTGTACAAGTAGATAAAAAATCCGTATGTCAAATTCCACTAGAAGATGTACTGGCGAAAAATATCTATGGGTGTAATTTCCCAGTTCTGTGCTTTTTGAAATTCAACATGCCTCAGTATCTAAAGCGTAGCTGAAACGTGAACTTAAGGGGCACCGAATTTTCCCCAAGACTGACAGCAGTATTTTTCATTACCTGATTAAATTACAGGCATTGTTTTAAACTCTGCAAAATAGCAATGCCAAAGCGAAAGCGAGTTTGAATTACACATTTTGTGCCAAAAGCGTTACATAATGAGATAAACATTGGTAATTGTGTTTAGTTCAATAACACTTTTAATTATAGTTGAAATCTCCTTTAAAGTGTATGGATTTTACTGACGCAAAGTAAACAGCTGAAAGACAAATGAAGGCAATCTCATAGATTTCTACTGTCTAATTAAAGTACAGAAACATTGCTTAACCAATTCAGGCATTTAGAGAAAAAAGAAAAAAAATCACCCTGTTTGCACATTTGATACACATTTTAATTATTGCAAGATCTCATGTAATAAAGTTTCTATTACATCAAACCAAAATATCTCTAGTGTGGGAATTTAGCCTCTCTTTCTTGTTAAGCAAGGGAAACAAGTCATGAACAGTCTACAGTATCTGTATACCTGAAGATAGATTATCAAGGAAGCCCCATCACATCCCCTGAGGCCCTGGTTCAGCAATACACCAGTTCCCATTGCTAAACTTTAATCATGTCAGTAGATCCTACTAAAGTGTAAAAAATCTACTTGGACACTAGTTTTGTTGAAATAAGTTTTAATTTCTGGCAACAAAGCTGCTGAAGGGAGGCAGAATTCTCATCTTCTTATCCTGGGTGTGAAGTTCCATATGGTTCTTTGTTATGGTGAAGAGATTCTGCAGCATTCAATGCTCAGAATTATCACATCTGGCACCATACACAAGTTACGTAACATACATTCCTTTAAAATTACAAATTGCTTATAAAAATATTATAAGCCTATTATATGAAGGGGAAAAGTAATAACCAAGGTATTAACTAGCATTATGAACATTTACAAAAAGCATTTTAAATTCAACACAAAAAGTAGTTTTTGTTATCAGGTGAACAAAGCTATCAGCAACAAAGAATATCAGATATTCAGAGTGAATTAAACATCATGAACCTTCTCTGGCTCTTCCTAAACTAGTAAATTAAACAGTGTCCAATTCCTGCCTACCAGAAAGACAGTTGCCTAAAAATGGTTAGAGCAATCTCTGTTTCTAGTTTGACCCATCTGAATGCTCCAAAACAATTCCCAGCACATGCCAAACAATATTCCCATTAGTAGTTTAGCTAATGCTGTAGATATTTGCATGCCTGTTCCGGCTCAGTTCCTCAGCACTAAGCTAGCACTTTCATCCCCATTATATCCCTTCATTCCTCTTCAGCCTATGACTTGCATTACCCAATGCCACGGTAAGGAAAAGAACATTGTTGGGAGCTGCCGAGGCCTCTACATTTGACAATGGGATGAGTTATAATACGTTTGCAGCAAAAAACAACCAAGTGCTCCTCATAACCTGAAAGAGATTTGGCTGGGCACTAGGGAGACTCGGGGGATTATAAATTCAGCCTAAGTAAAAAGACAGCACATGTAGAGCTTATTAAATGGGAAAATTTATGTAAAGGCAAAGCCTTATAAAAAGGCTTCTGCCCTGATGATGATTCTGTTCAAAACATCTGTGCAAGTCAGTGTTCAGCATCTTCCAGTCTTCAAGGCTGTAACTGAGCCATTAAGTTTGAGGGTTTTGGTCAGCATCTGCTCTGTAAGCTTTTAATATTCTCTGCATGATGGTCTGTTACTTGTGCCTTGAGGGCAGTGGCTTTCAGTTACCAGCCTTTTTGGAAGGGTTCTGTGCAGTGAATTGCTCTATCACATCTTTGTCCTATCCAGGATGCCTTTGAGGGATGCTGCCTGAATCTGTCTGCTTGAATCAATATTTGTCCTAGCTCTGTCTAAATTTCATCACTCTATTCTGTTCAGTGCATTTTCAGGGCTGTTGAATGGAAATCCTTGTTATTGGCAATGATGCCATGTAGCTGCTGGAGCTAAAAATGTGATTTTTTTTGTCTTTTTACTGCTTTGTACATAATTGCATGTAGACTGCTGTTTTGTTTCAAATATATGGTGAGGGATAGGCAGGAATGATCACAAGATCAAACTGCATTACGGCTTCTGTTGCACCATAAACATACAAACTACAGAAGGATGAATTTCGTGTATTTAATATTGCTGGTTATAATGTCAAATACTGTCAGCAATTTTTAAGAATAATCTTAGGATTGTTTGAAGAGAGAGTTATAAAGACAGGCTGGTTTTACACTGGATTCACAGGGGAGATCTTAATCAATAGTGCCACACTGAGAAATGTAAAATAACTTGGGGGATAGAAAATGAATGAGTAGTGAGAAAGGAATAAAGCTCAATGAAACTGAAGATGTGTTAGAGGAAACTGAGATTACTTGTGAAATAGGAGATAGTTATGATTTACTGGGAAAACTTTTGAGGAGCTAAGCCAAACACAGGATTGGTTTCATAAGTGTTCAGGGTATGTCTATCAAAAGGAAAAGGTCTTTATCTCCAAAAGAGAAGTAGCTGAAAGATAAACTAGAGTGACCAGATGCTTCTGACCATTCAGGCACCCCAAAGTAACCAGGAACCTACATCTAGATTGATTTTGGTGTCAGCAAGTATTACAACAATCCCATTACCTGCTTCACAAGTTACTGTTATACTTTTCTGAGTACCTCCAATCAGTCTGTTGTCAGAAGAGTAAAGTCAAGGTTGGAGCCAAAATTCATCAGTCAAACATTTTTAAGTTTTAATTCTGAAGACCCCATCAAAATAAATTATAAAAGATCAGCAGTGATCAATGATTAATAATCCTAAAGTGATTGATAATCCTACATGTGACTTTTGTACTCAGTAAAACAAGATTGCAGAACAAAACATAGGCCAAATACCCTAAGATGAGAAACTATAATTCTGCACGTTTTCATGGGGAAAAAATCTGTACCCTCTTATTTTTTTGAGGATTATTTTTCGGGGGGGGGTGGTTTGATTTGTTTTTGTTTTTGTTTTTCTTTAAGGGATTTGTGTGTGTGTGTATGAAGGGTTTTTTGTTTGTTTGTTTTTTGTTTGTTTGTGGGGTTTTCTGTTTGTTGGGGAGGGTTTTGGGTTTTGTTTAGGGGTTTTGGGTTGTTTTTTCCTTGAATTGAAGGGGTTGCTCTGGTATTGAAATTCAAATAAAAAACAACCTACTAGAAATAGTGAAAATTATTGTAATTTTAAAATAAATAAATATTTAAAGAGCTTCATGTTTGCTTTAGCTGTTTTCAGGAACATAATTAATTTGCATGAATCAATCTGACATATGGAAGGTTAACAGTCACAGTCAGTTCTCAGTATTGTGCATCTTCAACCGCAGGAAAGAAAAATATGATATCTGGACTCTCACTTCATCTCATTGTAAATGAAAACAAACAAACCCCCAAATTAAACCTGAAGATAGGCTTACAGCAGTGTTCCTTAAAACAAACAAAAAAATATTATAATAATCTGCCCTCCTTAAAAAAATGAAGTCAGATATTTTCATTACTCCCGTAATCCAGACTGGTACATTGCATTACTTTCACTTCAAGGACAGCTTTGTTTTGGTAGTTTCCTGTGCCATGTCCAGAAAAGTGCAATGAAAACTTTAGAAAAAAAGCTTTATAATCCAAAACAATAATGTGAATGTTGAAACTAGACTTCAAGAATTAAATAGCACACATGTCAATGTGAAGGAAAAGAAAATCTAGGAAAACTTCTTCCCATGTTTGCTAAATCCTTTTGGTGTATGATTCCAATGCTGGTATCATGAAAATAAAAGAATATTCAGATCTTCAAGCTTGAATATGAGGAAACTGGTGAAATGCCTTGGAAGGAAAATCCCCCTGTTTTTTTTTAAAGGAGATAAAAAGCAGTATGACTACTTCAGAAAAACCTCTGAGATCCATCTAGATCGCAGTGGCAGAATACTTAGAAGAATTATAGAATGCATTTGGAGAATGTCTTAGGGATCTTCTGTATTCAGCATGGATTTTAGGTTTTTACCCTCCTCTTTGACAGAAGAAAAGATATAATTCTAAATTCTAGTATTAAACAGGAAACCTTGAAATAATGTGAAAGCTATTCAGCTGCAGGAAGGAGAATCCTAGAAGAATCCTGCTGTGTTGAGATAATTAGGACATTAATCAACTCCCTGGATAGAGAGAAGCTGACATTCATAAATGCCTAATGCTGGTTCTCAATTCTTTTTGCTTCTAACGCTAATAAAGCTGTATCACGGTCATGCTTGCACCTCCTCCCCCCACTTGGCTGCCACCTACTGCACCAGCATGCCCACAGTACAAAGACTGATGGGCACCAGAGGTTAAGCAATTGCGAGCCCTTGGAAAGACACACTGAGGTTTGGAGCCTGAAGGATGGCGGAGGGCACAGCTCAGCTCGGGCAGACTCTGCCAGTGCTCGTGATTGATTGTTGTTTGCTGCTCTGCTAGTGCTCCATGTCTAACCTCGCAGCTTCATCTGGAACTAGTTTGATTCAAATCCTTCCGCTGTCCCCAGCTGCCCCATGCTGTTTCAGGTCTTGGTCTTGGCAGAGGACAAACGATCTAGTTCCAGACAGCAGTGAAGCAGGTGTCCTGCTCCCACTGTGATCGCTTTCTAATGGGGACACGCTGTGCTCAACCCACAGGTGGCTCCTTTCAGGAAGAGTAATTAAGGACCATCTCTCTCTACCTTTTCCTATTAGTCACAACAGATTATTTATCTTATGAGCCACACTCCTTCACAGACTTTTATTCTTTGCGCAGGCAGTGCTGGATTCACCTTGGGCTTCATCTTGAATGTTTCAAGCTGCAGTCCTAAAATTCAGGTAGTTTAGTGTTATGAGCATATTCTCATTCCCAGCATGATGGCTAAAGACATATCTGTTTTTAGTGTCTGGTTAGAGTTGCAGGCTGATATGACAGGTGAGTGCAGTTAGAGGAAAGAAAGGGAGGAAATCTGAACTGGGGAATTTATCACTAGACAGAAGAAAACACAGCCGGTAATTTCAGCCTGGACATTTCCTGGGGAAGAGGTGCAATGCATTGCTTTTCTCACCAAAGATGTCAATATACTTACTGACAGAATCACAGGTGTCATGGGTTGACACCTCTTCCTGCTTTTCAGGTTTTTCTTCCTTTTGGCTCTGTTTCCTGGAGGAAGTGGTTTGCAGCAACAGGTGCTGTAATTTCCTCCAGAACTGGACAGAACCAATCAATTAACTAATTTGAATATCGACAGCTCTATTGAGCCACTTAGAGAAGGGGTACGCCCTGTGAATTCAGATTAAAAGGAGATGAAGGGCGGGAATCTTTCTCTTGCTCTTCCGGNTGACTAAAGAATAAGATCATCTGTCACTGAGCTCACTTCCAAGTGTGAAAAAAGAAAAAAGATCCTGACGGTGTTACAGTCCTGTAGAGTGGTGCCCTGTGAGGCAACGAGGGTGGTCTATTTGCAGCATGCTGAAACAAAGACACTTGTGTAGGGGATGTGTGCTGTGAAAAATGGGAAGAAGTGAAACGAGAGGAAGGTCAGTTTCTGAATACTCATGTAGAAACATGAAGTCATCTGAATGTCTCCTGAGACACCTAAGTGGTGAAAGTAGTAGTGAGAAAGGTAGACAAAGGGGCAGTTGCACTCTCTCCAAGAGCAATCTAAAGGCCAGATTTTTTCCCAATCCCTTTGGCACAGTGATCCACACTCAATACAATATGTAAAGCATCTGCAGTTTACTCAACTGTTTCAATATAATCACCCGAGTTCATAACAGATCAGTTCTCCTACGGCAAGAGATTGAAAACCCGCTATTATGTTCTGTCTACTCTGATGGAAATTAGACACTGGCAGCAGCCAAAGGTAGCTAGCAGTTTCCTGGATAGAATAAATATGTGCAGCCAGTACGCAATATTTTTCTCATTCTCCACTACTGGGAAAAAAGATCTACTGCAGACTTAGGGAACTGAACTGCTGCTGATTGTTGCTGTCTAACAGTTGGAAATCCCCTTTGAGTTCTTTTATAGCCCACAGTTTGAGAATCATTGATCTATGGGACCTAACTAGAGGCTGCTGTAGAGCAGTTAATGACAGGGGAAGAGGAAGCATTTAAGTGCACTTCATTTAACTCAGCTGAAGGCTCAACTGCAGTGAATAATCACATATACCTAGGCTGAATAGCAGCACCTCTTGCAAACCCTAGTCAAAACAGGATTTTCAAAGATTTTGTTTCTAATGATGGATGAAAGTTTTAAATAATACAGAGAGAGATGGTGACTATTAAGCAGTCTTGGAGTTTTCCATATTCCATGCATAAGATATAGAAGCTATATTGGTACCCTCTCAGCTCTTATTTCAGTGACTAATGCTTCATTATTTCCCACGTCAGATCACAGTCAAAAGGAATGCAAACAATGAAATAAAACAAAAAAATTCTTCCACATCTTTCCCCCCACCCCAGAACAATGAAAACCTCATCACATTACCATCAGAGTGATGCAGACCCTTCATGACTATCTAAATAAGAGCTTGTGATTCCTTCCATATTTATTATTGACATCTCCTTCCCCAAAACTGCTGGGAAATTTTCTCATTGCTAATAGGTCTTTCAATTTTCAAAACTCTGCCAACCTTGAAATATATAGTTTAACTTATATCCATAACTGCATCACTTTTCTTGAGAAAATAGGCTTAGTGATATAAGCTCTCTCAGTCACTAAAGTACAATATGCAGTAGAGTGCACGATGAGAATGTGTAAAACTTATCCACAGTCATTCTCTAGGCATTAATGATCTTTAAAATAGGCTTGCCAAGGAGTTGTCTGATAAAGTTCATTGGTTTGGTGCATACTTTTACTTGCACCTTAGACTAGGGACTTGGGTATATCTTGTAACTCTGCTTCAAACTGTCTAATTACAAATGTTCTAGCTAATTTTAGGATTAATTTTCTTTAAATAGGTCACTGCTTCTTAACTTTTAAGATAGACACTGCTTTAAGTTTGTAAATTCCAATACCAAGATCCAGTTGGATACTAATTGTACTTTTTTTTTACCCTGTTGTTAATTAGAACTTTGCTTTGAAACCCACTGACTTTGAGTACTTAGAAAACTTTTATAATTACAGAAATAAAGTTAGTCATGAGTAATTTACACCTACATTTGCTAGTAGGCCAAACTCCTTGTTCACCTATTTGTACTCCAGTGCAAAATAGAGTTTGGTATATTCTTATTTGTGGTTACACGAGATTAGCTCTTCTAATTTTTCATCAAAAGTTACAATACTTCTAACTTTTAAATTACTTTTCCAGTCATTTCAGCAGTTCTTGGGTTGATCTGTTTCAGATTGATTTACTCATTCTTGAAGGTGTTGTGAACGTATCAGTACAATGTCATCAGTGTTTTCTGTGGGTGCATGTAAATACATTTCTTTTTTGGAAACTCTGCTTTTGCCTTTTTTTCATATGTCAAAAAAAACTCATAAAAATCCCTTAAACAGATAACACACATATTTTATTTTGAGTTTTTCAAAATTTAAAAAAAAAATTAGTTTACAGCCCCTGCCTGTGCTTTTTCCTGTTTCCTTAAAAAGGAGTGGAAAACATGGAAGTGAGACTGAAGGACAGTTTCAAACATATGTGTCACTGCACATCCTCCAGATCCTCTCTTTTTTTTACTGTGTCTTAAAACTTTGTACTGCTATCTATTAAAGTACTTACTGGTTTTCCAAAGGCATTTAACAATAACAGTTAGGATGGTAGACACATAGAAACCAATTAGAATTTTGTGGGGACAAGTTAACGGTGTGAGATTTCTTTTAATAACATATATGAGTATAACAGAAAAAGCATTTAAGGTTGCCTTAAACATGACAGAGACTGTTTATGTTAATGAAGTAACAACAGCCATTAACTTTTTGAGGTATGAATTTATTAGTAGTTTTAGTACAATGACAACAATTCCAGGATGGAATATTTAAACAGACACGCATGTATAAGCTCTCCGAAGATCATTCCTTTTGGTACCCTGATGCTCCACTAATCCCTGAAGTGATACATGCATGATGTTAGACAATGCATTAAAGTTTCTCCATTACACATTATGGGGAAAGTGATTATCACATATTTCAGGTTACTTTGGACATCAAGTTACTTTTTTTAAGGTCTGCTCTCTTTCAGACTTTGTATGCCTTTGCTAATTCTTGGGATTTGCATCATCTAGCAATGCTTACTAGATGAACTGAACTGTCTGCTTCATAGGTATCGAAACGTTGCATTCTCCCCCATCACAGGGGTTGTCTCAATGGCACTAATAATTTTGATACTCACTCAGGGCATGCTTCCATCCGTATATGAATGTAACCACACCCTATGGCATGCAATGTAAAAAGTTAGTGTTTTCTCTTTTGGAGCCTTCTCAGAATGGTTCTTTGCAGAGTTCCTTTTTGATTATCTTGAAGTTTTTCTACCACTTGAATAAACACACTAAATTAGGCACACAGTTACCAATGGTCTTGCTGAATTAATTAGCATAGTTTGAACTCTCAGTGGTTTGACATACCTTCATTAGCCTAGTGGATGGCTGAGCAGGCACCTCTGCAGAAAATAACATACCACCCACACAACAATCATCTTGAGATAACTGCATGCTAGTCAGCAATTCCCACCCTAGAAAGATTAACTACCAGTATCCTTCTCTGCTGCCAGATGAGGAGCACAGCATGATGGGTGGAACTTGCATGTGTGAAGAGTGTGTAACATGAGGCACTCCTCCTGTGAGCCTGGGCACAGTGCAGCCCATCCCAGTTCTGAAAGAATGATAGAGATCCTCAACACCACAGCTCTGTCTAAACGGCTCTGTTGTCAGTATTTTACAGCACCATTACAATAAGAGGTGTTGTTTTAGATGATCAAGATGACAGTGAAAGATAGACAAGGGCAGTAGAAACCATTGCTAATGATCACATATTATATACATGTAGAGCAAAATATAATCTGTGTTTCAATAATTTACCTTGGTGATAAATAGGCCTGCTTACTGATTTGCACACACACAAAAAAATCCATTGAACAATCCCTTGGGTAGGTACTCTTTTTTTTTTTTTTGTTGGGGAGTATGGAGCTTGTCAGAAATTTCTTCTGTTTTTCTGCTCTGAAGGAGCCTATTGTCTTTTGATGCCATGCTATTGACCTGGTTATTCACTTTAGGTCCTACATACCAATGGCTAATATAAGACAAGCCTTATCAGAATAAGTGTATTTGGCAAGATAATGAAACCATCTTACTTTCAGGTCACTTTCCTAGCATCATATCAAAATTTCATAGCAAAAAATGTCTCATTGCAACAAGATCATGAGATACATAGAAATCCTATAAATCAACAAAAGATGCTTTACACCCATGAAAAAAGAAAGTTTAAAAGTTTAACAGCTTATGTTGCAAATATGCATGTATTAGCCTGTGTGGAGGTGTGCTCTTATTTTAGGTTTATATGGGTGTATATAACTTCTATTAGGTGGGTATAATTTTGGCAATGCTACATCTATTTAATGAACTTGCTGAGGATATCATCATAAAAATGTTACACAGATTCTGTAAAGGAGCAGTAAGAGTTCTCTTCTATGTTGCTCTCTGTGCAGAATGCAAGGAACTGTAGGTATTTGTGGCACCAACCTACACAGCTGACACTCATTTCTGGATCCTATACTTTTTATGGAGCCTCTGTCCTCCCCAAGTCAGAAGAAACTGTTG
The DNA here is from genome assembly GCA_013400655.1 of Mystacornis crossleyi. Lineage (NCBI taxonomy): Eukaryota > Metazoa > Chordata > Aves > Passeriformes > Timaliidae > Mystacornis > Mystacornis crossleyi. The sequence goes on from VYZQ01017873.1 coordinate 36,695, forward strand.
ATTACAACTTAATTGGTATTGTAGCGTAATATTCTTATGCATAACAGCAATCAAGACCCTCAGAAGGATCTACAGTAAACTAAACCAGTACCATCCATTCCCTTTTACAGACCTAAGGGGTGAAGGGAACCAGCATGACACAGTACAAATAGTACTGAATACTGGTGCCCCAGATGCTGAAACACTTTCAGCTTGCAGATACTCTCCTTTTATAATTTTAAAAGGCAGCTATCCATTTAGGTTGCAGTTGCTGCTGACATCTGTGTCTTCCTTCTTCATTTGAGAAGCTAGCAGACAAGGGCAGAGTGTTAAGCCAGGCAACAAGTGGTGAGACAGTGTGTTGAAGGAAGAAATCTGTCCTTGTCAGCCTGGCAACATCACTGTTATCTTGTGTCTCTGAACCTCTGCTGAAAGAGTGTCTATAGGACAGCAGATTACAACATGAGTTTGGCTGAAGATGTAGGCATACTCCCATCCCAACAAGTTCTCCTAGCTTCTGGTTACCAAGAGCTCAAAGCATCCCAGAAATGGATGCAAGTTCTCAGTTGTGAACAAGGAGTTCAACTCCAAATAGGACATTTGTACCAAAGGGCAGAATTTGCTCGAGGCTTCTGTGTCTACACATGGAGACGTCAGAAGATGCATGAGGTTGTCAGCCCAGCTTTAAGTAGTGATGAGTAAAAACACACAAAAAAGTTAATCACTACCCTTGTGTTGTTGAGACCTGGTGGTGAGTGTCTACATAGCACATGCTCATTTCAAAGAGTTGGCTTGAAATGGGAATAGCAGGTTATAAAAGAATGTGCAAACTGTTTAGCAGCAGGTCAGCAAACGAGGCTGAGTACTCCCTCAGATGCATGGGGAGGAAATGCAAAGTGCTTGCTAATAAAAGGTGTAGCTCCAGCCCTAGCTGTACTGAGAGAAAGGATAATAGGAGTATAGTTAAACCACTATGAGGGACACTGAAAAATGGCTGAGTTTTCTAGTGCAACCTATATTCCTCTAAGAGGAAAATGCATCAGGAACTTATGACATCCTGGGTACTGTGACTGCTAGCAGAAGATAATGGAGGGAGGAAAAATTGTAACTTAAGTACTTGTTCTTAATGAGTACAGTCTGAGTAGAAAGTTCACTTCCTTGCCGAGTGAAAAGGCAGAATGAAATTGCCTTGATATCATTTGATTTGATAGAACATAATGTCATTCACAGTCCCTGACTAGGCAGTGAGATGACCAAATGCACATTTCCCCTCCATCCATCTTTAAGCAGATAATGCTTGGCTGAACAACCCACGAGACCTGAGCTGTCCAGGCCTTATCCCTCCAGCATGGGGTAGACAAAATTTCTCAGGACTCATACGGCATTCAGACCTGTTAAGGGATCTGATTCATACAGGAGGATGAGGTTTCTAGCATCCCTCATATTTTCAGTTTTCCAGAAAACATGGGTGTCATGAGATCAGACAATAAAACTACGAATGAAGTAATTAAATCTCCCTCGACAGTCCCCAAGCCTTGTGTGACCATAGAGCACAGAGTAGAAGTGCTTTAAGTATGTACCATGAACGCTCAGAGGACAAGAATGCAAGACCTGAAAATGCAACACCTGCTCCAGACAACTGGCATCGGGATGAAGGTTTGTGTGACTCAGTGCTCCCCAGAGGTACCTTTTGGAAGAGGGAGAACTGACTGACAGCCTCAGAGACCTCAATTGCTGCGTTGCAGGCAGTAGGTTGCTGCACCCCAAAGAGATTAATGACTGGCAGAAGTCAGGTGCACAAAACAAGGCTGCAGAAAATTATTATCACAGTACTCATGAAAGGCTCAGGTGTCTGGAACTTGATGATCTAATGACACTGGGAAAGCATTAGCTCTTGTGTAGTGGTTTGATTCGCATTTTCCCCTTTCTGTGAGATAAGAACAGGGACGAATACAAAGCAGGCACCAAACTTTAAAGAATATAATGAAGTTATCCCCACCCCCTGTTGCAGTGGGGTGGCTGCAACCTTTCCCTGGGAGACAGCCTTGGCCCGTGGAAGAATCAAGGAGACCATATTTGATAGATGTTCTCAGATTTTATTCTCCCTGGCCGCACATGGCCGGAGCCCAGCAGGGACTCCGACAGCGACTGCCCCCTAGAACAGGTCTGGAACAACCCCCGGAGTGCCGTGGACACCCCCCTTAAGTACAGGACTCCTGCGGGCTACATTCAAACTGACCAATGGGGGACAGGATTTGGGGTACACATGACCAGGGAACAGGCAGAGAGAAACCCCGTGCCCCACGCATCCACTCATGCCCCCCTCCCCCACGGGGGGCACCTCTTCACCTCATCCTTTTGTTTTANGGGGGTGGGGCATCTCAGCTCACACTGCCTGGGGGCAGCTTGGGGCTGTGGCCCCTCAGCCCTGGGCCTGAGGCTGTGGCCCAGCCTGCCACCCCTGGGCCTGGCAGCCGGACCTAGCCTGGCCCGCCGGGAGAGGCCCAGGCCTGCACAGGCTCAGGGGCTGTAGGTCCGACCCCCACCCCTGGGGCTGAGGGGAGGAAGGTGAAGGCCATGGCCCCGTGGCGGAGCTGGATCATGGCCTGGCCTGGCCTCCCACCAGGCCTGTACCTGTCACACAGGCAGGGCCCGGCCGGGCCGACCCAGGCCCCACCCAGGGGGCTGAGCGGGCCCTCTGTTACCTCTGTCTTCGCCGGAAGAGCAAGAGAGCGATTCCTTCCTACTCCCCTTTTAAATCTGAATTCAAGGAGGCATCTCCCTTCTCTAAGTGGCTCAATAGGGCTGTCGATATTCAAATTAGTTGATTGACTGGTTCTGTCCAGTTCTGTAGGAAATTGCAGCACCTGTTGCTGCAAACCACTTCCTCAAGGAAACAGAGCCAAAAGGAAGAAAAACCTGAAGAGCAGGAAGGGATGTCAACCCATTACATCTTGGCAGAGAGCTCTGGATGTCAGTGCTCTGCTTCAGAAACAACTGTGCTCTCACAAAATTGTGTATAACTGGCCTATAGGACAGTCCAGAGATCCTACAGGACTGTGCTGTCTCTGCAGTCCAGAAGACTATTATTTGACTGCTGTTTTACACAGCCTCAACATAACCAGAGGAGGTGAAACTTTCTAGAGGGTGAAGTTCTGATGAGCAGAAGTCTGTGTGAATGCTTCAATATTGCTTTAACTTGCAATCTGTGCATAGTGAATGCATGTTCTCTCCTGGCAAATAGTCTTTAATACTGAATTATCAAGCTTCATTCAGTAAAGGAATTCAGAGTTAAGGAGCTTGGTTCACCTGGAATAAAATAAACATTCACAATGAAGATCTTTATTTCTCTTTTTAGACATCTTTGTTTATGAATTATTCAGCTCAATTAAAAAAAAATTGGGCTGGGGAGAAGGGGAGGGTTGCTTCTTTATTTTGTTCAAAGCTTTTTTATTAAACTAGTATTTTATTAATTTGAAATGGCATTCCCAAAAGTGTAACCTATGTAATCAGAGAAGTACATTCATCAATTCCTCACACCACCTAATGAACAACACGTTTAAAGACAGGCGAAAACAAGACTCAAAAGCCGTGAGTACACCAGGTACCCTGTAGGCTATTCTGGTCTGAATGTAGGGTGTACACACGTGTTTTTGCAGAAAAGGAATTATTACATGCTCACCATGCCCATCCTGCCAAGCAGACAAAGTTTTTGTTTTAAGTCAATGACTGACATGGTTCTGTTCCAGTGGCCACTCAACAACTTCACGTCAAGGCTGTCAATCTGCCTGACGTGATAATGGCAAAATTTTAGAAGTAGGTTTTCTACCACTCTTATAAAATTAAATGTATTTAATTTCTTAAAAAGCTATAAACCTTATTTGAAATGAGGTTTTTCATCTTAACACCAGTGCTTTCATGGAAGAAGTGCTTTTGCTGTGGTAATCCCACACTGAATATGCAGCTGGGTGTACAGCTACTGAGAGTCTCTTTGCCCTCAGGAGCATAAATTTCTTCCTTACAGATTTACACAGAAAAAAACCCAAACTGATTGCTAAGAACTGTATACAGATGTTAAGATGAGCAGTTTAAGTAGACTTACTGTTTGCAAAAGATAATTTAATAGTGATATATGGTCTTTAAACCAGAGGCAAATATTGAGATTTTGTCAAGGCAACTACACATTACTTTTCATATGGGACTTCCAGCACAAAGGATTTTAGAATTAAATTGTTTAGTCCTTAATGAGACAACAGTTTCAAAGTGTTTTCGAGTCCCTTTGTTCCTTGCGAAAAATAAAGCCTAAAGATGTAGCAAAAGGTATTTGCTAATCAAGCAAATACATAGTTGACCAGATAGACGCATTGCTGCTGTCTTGTGCCTGACCAATCCTCAAAAACAGATCTTTAAAGCTGTAGCTAAAAAAAACTTGTACTGTCAAGGGATACTGACTTTTTATTAAAGACTGGAGCTAGCTTATTCTGCAGCTCAGAGAAACCACGAGAAGGATTGCTTTTTGTGTTTATTACACTTCTTATTATGTCTTGAGTAAGACTGGTATTATGTAAAAGATGAAAGCAGAAATCCATCCATCCTTGGGAGAGGTTATTCAGAACTGTAACTGAGCCAGTTCAGATGAGGACACTTTTGCTGCTGTTATTCTGTCCTCTATACCAGGGCTCATTCCCATATGAAGATTTTATAAAAGATGTCTGAAGATATATGAAGATCCCTCTGGAAGAGTGGTGTCTATCATGTGTCCTTGAATCCTGTAATAACCCGTAGCCTTGCCATTTAGATAAAACAAATTGCACATAAAAACTGTATTTCCCTCACGCACCAGTTTTTCTTTTCTAATCTTAACAACTAAAGGTTGAACAGATTTTGGCCTGAGAGAACCTGACACTCCTGTAAAAGGTAATGGCTACGTGTTTGTCCTGAAATGATCATGGCCATTACTTAGCTGAGGGTCTCAGTGGAATAAAATATCTGGTTCACCAACCTTTAGCAGGGAATTCAGTGGGCTACTGGAGGCACCAATATTATGGCATGTTTTAAAGTTTGCCATCACATAAACTTTTCATACTTTAGATACAATACTGGCAGCAAACTAAGAGAAGGACCTAGAGACCTAGATGGAATTTGGGCAGGCAATGATCGAACAGTGTTAAAGCAAGATAGAAAAACATGCGGATGTAGAGTAAAAGTTGTATTGTAAGTTGTACAGTAAAGTTGTATTTTAAAAATCTTGACCAGATATTCTGCCTTGGAAGGGAAGCGTTAATGCAAAAAGCCACCCAGGAAGCAGTGAACTATATCTGCACTGGAAAAGGATTCTTCTTTTTTCTAAAGAAAGCATATTTCACTTGTTTCACACATAAATTGTATTTCTCTTATATCAAGATACCTGAAAATATTCCTACTTGCAATTTTTCTTAGTAAGAGAAAAGCAACAAATCAGTTAAAATGTGGGAAATAACCAGATTTTCTATGTCAGCAAGTAAATCAAGAATCTTGTTTCTAAGATATTTCCGTTTTATAATGGTTCTCAGCAACCACTTAGTGATTACTCTGACTCATAAATTGACTTCCCCTGTTCTAGAAATGCCACTACAAGGTAGCATTATGCAATACTATAAATAAGCTTAAAAGATAGATATAAATATTATCATAACCTAACTTCTTTTCAGACAACTTTGAGATAATTTTGAGGTGAGGTCTGTCACATTAGTTTTCTGGCTTGAAAAATATTTTTATTTAAATTCATACCATCACATGCAGCACGAAATGTGGTGGCCCATGCCAATTTCTTCAGTCAGAATAATGTAAGGAATGCCTTTCAAAATAAAGTTTGTGACATTTTCTTCCTTTAATGTGGAGCAACTCCAGCTTGTTTTGTTCAACAATCATTTTGCATAATCTTTTCAATGATTCTTTCCATAACTTCCAATAGCTGTTATTTGTGTGTACTTCACGTACTTTATATGTACTTTGTTAGAACCTGTGTATTTTGAACACTTTGATGGGGAAATACTGAACTTCTAGCTTTATAAAAAATGTTTGGAACTGAGGTTTCTCATTCATTTTACAACATTTCTGTTTTGGGCTGTACTTTTGCTTATTCTTTGAGAGGTGATTGTGGTTTCAGATTACATCTGAAATAATGTAATCCAAAATAAGCAAAAATATAAAACGGATTAGGCATGTTTGGTAATGGAAAATATACTTGTTTCACAATGTCACAGACACTACAGGCAGAAACTATGTATTTGATATTCTTTAATTCCACTATGTATTACAGATTATATGGACAGCTTTGATCAGGGTGAAGCCTTGGTGTGAGGAAATCCCACTGAAATTACTAGGAGTTCTAGATATTTGTTAAGTAGGGTTCTAACAGCAGCATGTAAAAGGACGGACATTAAAGGGGAAAAAATGATGCACACTGCATGAAAAATGAAAACAGCAGTTTAATAATGATGCTCTGAACAAATGAAATACACCATCCAAAATAGGGTATTTAAACTTTTAAACAAGAAAGGCCCTCAAAAAATGTGCTCATTTCCCATCCCCATAAATAAAAGAAAAGGAAAGAAGTCACTTTACTTGTTCATTTTAAAGAAATACTGAGTAAAATGAAGTGGCAATATTTATCACTCAAATTAACCACTAACCATCAGTTTGACCCAATAGTGGATAAGAATAACAGCTCTTCCATGTCTGTATACCCTAAAGTGAGGCATTCATTTGTAACATGATCTGTATATTCAGGCTGACTTCAGTCTGGAGGAACAGTAACACCACGGAAATTAATTTCTGTAGAATGCTGGAAAGGGTTTCCATGAATCTTCAAACATCTCTTTTTCAACACTGTATTAGCAGGTGCACAGTACTCAAGGAAGTTTTCCCAGCTTACCTAACATAGCTTCAGATTTTATTTTCAGCTTGAATACAAGCAAGCAGTTCCTCTGGAACTGTAAATGAAATTGTAAGTCATTCTTCTTGCCATACCAGTTTTATCATGGAAAAATCATAGTATTAGACTACAAAGACATAGTGCATGTTGAACACAGAATATTATCGTTCTACTAAATCAAATGTGGAAATAACCTTGTAGCCACTTTAGAAGTTAATATAGCTAGCAAACAAACTCAGAATAAGGACACTGATAATTTTGTGAAAGAGAATAGTAGCTGCAATTGGGATGGTATCCATTGTTTATACTGCAAAGGAAACTTCCCACCTCTTAAAACTGTCAGATCTCTTGGTCTTTAATTTCTTTTCCTCTAGAAAATATTGATCCTCTCAGATATCTCTAGGGTTTGCATAAGGTAACATACAATTGCTTAAGATTACACTCAGTGTCACTTTATGTGCCGTGCATGTGTTAAGCAAACATATAAGTAAGCAGAAGTGATGGTGCAGTGTCTAATTTCAGCAGAATAAAGTACTATGAAGGTCAAAATTTAAATAACACCTCCCACACCCTACCAATAGCATCCTTACTCAATGTAATTTGAGTCTTTTTTAATCAGGACTATGACAGGAACCAGGAAGCTCATGGTCCTGTTGTCTGACTCAGAAGTGCACAGATGTTTTCAGAGAAGGAAGCTAAAATTAGGACCATTTACTTCATTAGAGAGTATCATCATAAAATGAGCAGAGGATCTCTTTATTCTTGAAAAAAGCAAGGGATCCCACTGCCCAGCTGCCTAACTTTACCCTCCACTCCTTAAGGCAGCTTGGAATAGGCTGAGGTAAATGTCTGAACATGTTATTAAAAAAAAAAAAAAAAAAATCAATGGGTGATTTTGACCACAAAAGAAGTTGAAATCAATATACAGCATAAAAAGTTGTTGATATTGGTCTCTATTTTAAATTCCTCCATTTGAGAAAGGCAAACGATGCTCACATTATTTTGATATGAAAGGTACTATTAGGAAGTCCTGCCTTTCTTGTCTGGGAATTTTTTCATCAACATTAGAAGAAACATGTTGCTGTCCTTTGACAACAAAAGGCGTATTAAAGTAGCCTGAGAAACAATTATTTTTCTTATTTGTCTTCATCGGGCGCAAGGATGTTCAAAAGGTATCCCCCCAAAATTGCAACAACACCAAACTTTATATTCTTCCAAATTAACACCTCACAACTGTTTAATCTTTCTCCATTGTCCCAGTTTTATTATTTATTTGATATTTATGGTTGCCCCACTATCTTCTGCATTGTCAGCAGTTTGATTGAGCTATTATCTTAAATCTCCTGCTATCTACAATGCTTCTTATTTACTTTCTCATATAGATATCACCCTAAGAGATCATTTTACTCTACATTAGTGATTTGCATTAAACCTGCCAAGTGTATGCCTATGCTGTTTTTATGTGGTCAGAGCCCTGGACATTTCATCTGGTTGCCTTCTTAAATCATAGTGGACTGAGTCTACAGTCTTCCATAATTTAAAAAAAAAAAAAAAAAAAAAAAAAAAATACAATAAAGATAATCTTTGTACTCTCNCAGCTTTGTAATCTCTTAATAAAAAGTACTTCTCTAGCACACGGTGCATGTGTCTAGTGAGGCCTTGGGTGTGGCACAGCAGACACAAAGCTTGAAGGCCACCTTGAGTGGGAACAGCTTCATAGTTCAAAATGATATAGTATTATCTATATTAGTAAACAGAAATATCCCTGAAATGTGAACTGGACCTGAAGATTTTAGGGAAAGTACTAGCCAGATTGGAGCAAGTTTTGCCAGACAAAACTTCCTGGAATATTCATGTTCTATTGCTAAGAAATGTTCCTGGTAATGCTTAATTGACTAGAATAGACACAGCCCCAAAGGTTGCTTTAATAATTAAACTTGTTTTCCTCCAACTTTCCCTCTGGTACTTTCCCTTCCATGATGCCCCTCTAGTACAGTCAAGATCTGGAGTTTAGAATGACAGTGGAAAGCATGATCTCAGTAAAGTAAATGTAAAGGAAAGGAAGAGCTTTCATAGTAGAACTTGTTATTGGAATACTGATCTGTTTATGAGGGATCAGGAAAACAAGAAAGTAGTATGGCTTGTGTGAGCACAGAACTGTGGAGTACTCACCTCGAGTATTGTGTGCTGTTTCGGGTGTTACAATACAAGAAAGATAAAGCTGTTAGAGAGTGTCTAAAGGAGGGCCACAAGGATGGCGAAGGGTTTAGATGAAAAGCCGTACGAGGAGCAGCCAAGGTCACTTGGCCTGTTCAGCTTGGAGAAGGGGACATCTAGGGGAGACCTCATCACAACTTACATCTTAGTCATAAGAAGGAGTGGATAGGCAGATACTGATCTCTTCTCTGTGGTGACAGGACCAGAAAGAATAGCACGAAGCTGTGCCAGGTGATTTAGGAATTAGGAAAAGGTTCTTTACCCAGATGGTGGTTGGGCACTGGAACAGGCTCCAGGGAAGAGGCTGCAATACCTACCTGATAGTGTTCAGCATGCTTTTGGACAATTATCCCAGGCATATTTTTGGGGAGGTCCTAGTGCCAGTAGTTGTACTTGATGGTCCTTGTGGGTCCCCTCCAACTTAGGATAGTCCATGATCAATGTAATAGCAATATATTATGTAGAAAAAATGTGGTCAGACAATTTTCAACCCTGCCAAAAATAAAATGCTGTCTCAACCCTAGCAGAGGCACAAAACCCTCACCAGAATCTGCTTTCAGACCATAGTTTCCTTCAGTTGCTGCCGTCTTCTACAAGTCATCTTCTGACATAGTGTGTTATCTCTTGAGTTTTCAAATAATAAAGCATGAGTTCACCATATGTAGCAAATAAACCTTGAGAAATCAGTGACTCATTATGCAGCACAAATAGCAGTGGCAATATCAACAAAACATTCATGGATGTGAACAGAGGAAACCGTACACTTTCCTGAACTGACAATGGTGAAAGATGAAAGGATTCAGAGTTCTGTTGCAGTTGCCAACATTTTTAGGAGTGGTATTTTATTTCCAATTTAAAGACAGCACTCTCCTTTTGTATATGCCTGTACTTCTAGGATGATGAAACCACTTTTCCCTTAGGATAGTTATTGAGATTGAGGTATTCCTTTCTATTTTCCTTGTAAAGCAATTTTCAATTTGCAGGTACTTGATCACTTTACAAAGCCATGATCTTGGACAGTAACATCGCCAATAATTTTGCATCTGGACAAAATGGTTTGTCAATTGCACTAATAGAGCTGGTGCCCATTTCATGAAGCCCCTATTTGTTCTTATCAGTGATGGAAGCAATGATCCAGGTGATGAAAAGGAAGTTATTGTAACAGCTAGAGACTGACAGAAATATTGTAATTCTAGTAACCATACTTTCACATTTCTGAACAGGTCAAAACAAGTGAAGGTGGTGTAGCTCTCGTCTATTATATTCAGTGGTGGTTTGTAAAGAAAAAAAAATCTGTACTCTCTAGGGTAAATCAAATAAAATCATGCTGCTAGGTTTGGTAGTGGTTGTCACTTAGAAGATTAAATTTTCTAGCAGTCATTTGCACTGACTAAAGTATTTGAGAGTGGTGACTATGGCCTTACTGAAAAGGAAAAAAAAAAAAAAAAGGTCAAGAGGAATGACTCTAAGGTGATGATATTTTTCATTTTTACTCTCTCTGCCTCTCCAGCAAGCTTCAACAAGCACATTATGAAGGTGTTGTGCAAACAAAGTGTGAAATCTTCCCACAAGATGCCACATATTTTCCTGAGTCAATTTGCAAATTCCATGATGTATAGCATTATAAAAAGTTTCTGCTTCATAGGCATAAATTTTATACTAAAAATGTTGCCTGAGAAATGGAAATTAGAANGATATTGTGGAGTGGTGACTATGCGCTTAATAAAAAGGAAAAAAAAAAAAAAAAAGGTCAAGAGGAATGACTCTAAGGTGATGATATTTTTCATTTTTACTCTCTCTGCCTCTCCAGCAAGCTTCAACAAGCACATTATGAAGGTGTTGTGCAAACAAAGTGTGAAATCTTCCCACAAGATGCCACATATTTTCCTGAGTCAATTTGCAAATTCCATGATGTATAGCATTATAAAAAGTTTCTGCTTCATAGGCATAAATTTTATACTAAAAATGTTGCCTGAGAAATGGAAATTAGAAGTTTCAATCAAGTTTACAACTAATTCAAATTTACCAGCATTTTTATGTGTATATCATCAAATGAGAATACTTCAGACTCTTGTTTAGATCAAAGCACTCCTAAATGCTTACCCAGCTGCACGCCCAGTCTCAGCACAAGTCGTGTTCACAATATGGCAAAAATATTTCACCTGGATTCTATTTGCATGAATATTAGTTCAATCTTGATTGATGCAGGGAAATGACCGATTTTTCTTTTTTCCAAGAGGACTAAAATGCCTGCAATTTTTTACCATTGTTCATGGTTCAAACTTTAGGACAAGTATGGGGCATTTTTTGTGAAAAAGTAGTGATTCTTATTTTCTCATCACCCTGACCAGTTACTTACTTGAAGAGATGTTTCAGGTGGCAATAATTCCACATACTGTACTCTAAACAGATCTGAAAAGTAGTATTTTAGCCATGCTAAATGTCTTACACATTTGAGATTTTTGTTTTTCTTACTATCAGATCTTCAAACTGAAGGGAACTCCTAAATCTTACAATCAGCAGTATATGATCAGTTATGGGAATGGAAAAGTAGCTTTTAGAATTTTCCCATAGTACTGTTAAATACTATGCTCAGAGTTCACTTAACAGAATTTCAAACACAGTTGATATTTTCTTCTTAAGCCTTAAAGTAAAATTCGTAATGTAAGAAGTTTTAGTCAAAACACTAATCTTTATATATGCTCCTATTCCTCTTCTGCCAGGTCTCTAAATTTATTCTCGACAAAAGATATAACAATATTTTTTGAAAAGGATGCTAAATGAGACAGTACATGTAACATAACATTTCCAGAATTTTTACTTTAATCAATATCTTTCCAGCACCTGACAGAACTACTACAGTATCCTCTGCAATAAATGTACTCTTTGCTTCCTTCACAGGAGAATCAGTTTCTTCATCTACATCAGTGGTCTGTGTCCTTTGATATGAATCCAAATCATCTCCAGTTGTCTCACACTGCTTCAGGTCTCAGCAATTTTACTTTATACAGTTCAGCTTCTTCACAGGAAACCAAATCTGAAAAAAACAATGTGAAAACATTTCCACTGAGTCAAAACTTTATGTGGGGTTGCAGTACCAGAAATCCTTTGTCAGGCACAGAGCATGCATGAGCCATTTGACAGTCATGGCACCCACAGAAACTACTAAAGCAAACCTGTCAGCTGATCTGTGGACTGTACAGAGGAACAAGCTCAGAGAGTATCTTTGCATTTGTCCTCCAGGGTCAAAAATTTAAAAATTCCCTTCTTGGACAATCCTGACCTTCCAGCTGCTTGTACCTCTCAAGATATTTTGTATCTTTAAATCATATTCCTGTTTTACATTGCCTTCTCTGCACTGTATTTCCATGTACTCATTTTATTTTTCTATATATTATCTTTCTATTTCACCTTTCCTTTTTTTTTTTTTTTTTTTTCTATTAACCCAAGGAGCAAGTCCCAGCCACTAGGCTAATACTTACTAGCTACTAGCTGGACCCTAGGCAGTTGTAACTTTGTTGTTCACAGAAATGTGCAATTTTTTAATCTCAGAAAGCAGTCCTTGGGAAACAGGTAATTTCCTCTTTGCTGCTGGACATTTCAGAATCAGCTAAAAATTTTGAATTCAAGTAAATTATAACCTTGGTTTGAAAATTCAAGATAATGCCCATACAGGAGCAATGTGACTAACTGTTCTCCGATTTTCTGGCCTCAGAGCTAACACAATACAAGCACACATGACTCAATACAGATATATTAATTCCTTCCTGCACAGAGAGTATCTGTATTCTTCTTACCGCAAAATAACAGAAAACAATATTTTTATTTCTTGGGTTGGCAGTCCAGAAGCAATAATTAAAAAGTTTTGTGACCTGTTTGGGTAGCATGATAATCACTTCACCAATATTTTCATTTAAAATTTTAAAATTATTCATGCCCAGTCTCTCTAAGTTTCATTTTTCTTGCATTTGACTTAGAAAAATACTCTATTCACATGCTTTTGTCTAAAGTTCACCTTTCTGTTATTTAAAAACAATTAATTTACCTGTGTTTAAATAAGCAATAGCTAAATATGTAGCCAGCAGGCTTCTTAATGATTTTATCTGTAAGCATTACCCTGTAGGTTTTCCAGCTCTCTCATTTCAGAAATTTCTTTTCTTATAACTAGACAGAGATTACAAAAATTATTTCCATTTCAACTGAATTTTTTTCTTACAAGCAAGTCTTTCCAATATCTTTTCAAAGTGTTTCAAACGCTTTTCAAAGTGTTTCAACCATTTTGAGACCAAAGAAAAATCACTGATATAAATGTACAGAAAATCTTTATTTAAAAAAAAAAAATTGAAAGTATTAAGAAAATGAAGGGGTTTTTACCCATTTAACTCATTTTTATTGAAATAAAAATAAATTTTAAACCTTTCTAAATTTATGAAGTTTTCCATATTGCCTTCCTGCATATTCCAAGGATTTTAATGACCAATACACACCAGTGATCTCAGAAGAATGTAAGCATTACCAGTTTTACATTTAGTGCACTTCAAGCTATATATATATTAATTTTAAAATCCAAAGAATTTGAAGTTTTTATGCGGTAGTTTTTTAAAGAAGCAGTAATAAATATTCAGCATTTTTAGGAATACTATAGATATTTCTGGTATATAGCAATATCAGGAATCAGATCATGCTGTTAAACTCTCATCATCAGGTATGATATTTCCTGCAATTTTGGGTATAAACAAAATCCAGATCCAGATATAAAATCCAGCAAGGCACCATTCTGAAGTCTTCGGCCTACTCAGTGGCCACACAGTCTTGAAGCAGCCTAGAATCTGATGTTAACTTCAATATATTTGAATGCCTTAAGTTTGTCCACGTTTGTCAAGACGAATGTATTGAAATAGGTTTTGAGATGATCAGCCTTAATTTCAGACCATATTTACCAGTGCAGCACAAAAGGATTAATCTGACTGTTGCTTCCAAAATCGTTCAAAGAAGTGCAACCTGTCTGGCAGAACAGTCTGTCTACATCCTCCTGCAGGAACTGATATGTTGCGGTGGGGACTTCGCAACCCTCCCTGGCAGATAGCTCTGCCCGTAGAAGGAATCAAGAACAATATT